>JAHBMJ010005770.1:0-22000 GCA_018398765.1 Chromera velia | reverse complement strand
ATCCATCCGTTTGTTGGTCCCTCCATCCGAATAAATAGATATTCGTCTATCGTCATGCATCTCGGGGGTGCATGTGTCGTGTCGTCCCTTGCTCAAATGCAACGAAGGAAAAAGAAATAATCGATTGATCACAAAAAAAAAGGAGTGGAAGCACATCAACGAACCTCCCTCGAGCGGACAATCAATTGAGTGACGTGACTGCATGCCGGAAGGCAGTACTGGAAACGTACGTGCCGACGCGCACGTCACGCACGTCCGAGAAGAAAAAGGAAGAGCAGCAGACATACCAAGAAGGGGAACGAATGTGTCCGCTCTATGTGAGTCAGTGCAGACTTTCTTTTGCACACCTGCGCACTCATTCACCTTCAGTGGTGACTAGCTATTCTTTCTGTGCGAAATAAGAAAAGACGAAAAAGGGAGGAAACAAAGAAAAGAAGAAAAAAGGGAGGAAGCAAAGAAAAGAAGAAAAAAGCAAAGCTCGTCCCACTCCTCTCCTCCAGTGAAGACTGCACGACGACAACGCTCGAAGGTCACCAGGCAGCTTGCAGCTTGCCTGCCTGCATGACTGCATGTCACAGAAATTCCTTGATGGCCTCCCTCGGCTTGCCTTGACAGACGTCCGTCGATCCACTCATCTTCGTTTTTTTTCAGTGAGGAGACACAATAAGAAAGAAGAGGGAGGAGGAACCTCAGTGAGGGAAGGCCGAACATGCAGAGACAATTAACAGAAGAATAAAGACAGAAACAGACGCAGAGGGGGAAAAAAAGAGAGGAGGGAAAGGAAAGGAAGGGAGGCGAAGGAAACAGAGAAGAAGAAAGAGAAAGCGTGAGACTAAAAATTCCCGCAACAACTCGTACGACGGACTGACTTAATTCTTTTGTTTTCGTCTGTCTTCCTTTCTGTCAGTCTGTTCTTTTTGTTTTTGCGGACGGGTGTCAGAAAAGGAGAAGCGCTGGTTTTCTATGCTTAAAGCCCTCCCCGCCTTTCTCCACACCCAAAACACGCACGCACACGCACACACACACACACACACACACACACGCACACACGCACACACACACACGGCCTGCCTGGTTCAAACGTCCTTGCCCTCCCTTCACACTCCCACTGTGCAATTCCACGCCATGCCGCGCTGTTTGTCCTGGAACAGGAGAAAGAGAGTGTCGGTTGACTGGCTGGCTTACATCTGTTTCGTGAAAAGGGACTCAAAAGGATTCACAAGAAAACACACACATACACACAGACAAACACACAGAGAGAAAGAGAGAGAGCGGGGTCAATCAGTATCCCTCTGTCTTCCTTTTTTTTCTCCTCTCTCTCTCTCTTTTCATTGTTTTCCGTTTGAAGGTTTTTCTCTCTAGCTTGCCTTGTCCTCGCGCACACGTTTGCTTTTTTTCTCAGAGGAGAGGAAGCGGGGAGACAAACAGAAAGAAGGATCAATAGATACCTACTCTCGGAAAGATTCTGTCCTCATGTCTTCCGTGAAGGTCCCTGTTCTTCCTTCTTTTCCTTCATTGGTTTTCCTTTCAACCCCTCTCTTTTCTCTTTTCTCTCTCTGTCTCTCTCTCTCTCTCTCTCTCTCTCTCTCTGCTGTGCTCTGTGTTCTGGCTTCGCAGCAATGTGGAAGCAAATGTGAAAGAAAGTTCTGTGTTCTGGCTTCGCAGCAATGTGGAAGCAAATTTGAAAGAAAAAGTGCGTGGATGCATACATAGTTTTCCTGTATGGATCGATGGATGGATGAGTGATTGGAGTGAGTGCATTCGTTGGTTCACTCATGGACTGATCCAACGATTGATTGATTGATTGATTGATTGATTGATTGATTGATCCACTCTTGACTGCTTGATATCCGGGAGGGAGCGTCTCCGGGGGGGGGGTGGAGTCGAGTGGGTGAATGCGTCTTTCGTGCGTGCGTGCGTGCGTCAGTGGAATGAATGAATGAATGTCTGGGGCAGGGGACTTAGTCAATGAGGTAGGCACTCAGGGGTTGCATTTGGACTTTTGTTTTGTTTTTCTATTCTAACCATCCAACCAACCTAGGAATTGGAATTGGAGCGCATGCAGGCGCTCTTAAGAAAGCAAGCAAGGAAGGAAGGAAGGAGGTAGATAAATGATTTAAAGAAGGGAGGGAGGGAGAGGGGGATATGACCACCACTGAAAAAAGAGAGAAGTGCCGATTGATTGACGCACGCATTCTTCGACGGCTCTAGTTATCTCTCTGTTTGATTGTTTGTTTGTTGTGCAGACTGAGGAAGGAAGGAAGCGGTTGGCTGGCTGGCTTGCTCGCTGGCTGGCCGGTTGGGTGCACTTGATTTAACGAGGCAAGGAAGAACGGAAAAGATGAATTCAAGGGGAGAGAAAGAAAGGAGAAAACGCGTGACCATGCACAGCTGGCGTCTTCCGATCTGACAATTATGAGGGAGGGGGGGGGACGATCTGGGGAACCGCGGGAAGGAAGGATGCTTCCCGTCGTTTTGAGAGAATTCAAATGAGGTTCATGCAGCTAGTCATCCACAGTGAATGGATGAAAACTTGAAAGTTCTACACCTTGCCGCAAGTTCCGCACGTTAAAAGTTGAACTAGCTCGCCGAGCAGTAAATCAACTGTTACTTATACTGCGCCGCAGTCTGCGCAACACACCCAACAGTAGATATATTATCCTAGGTATTATCATATCAATAGTTTATATAAAAATAAATCAATAACATAATGATTGTCCGGTTTAGATCTGGTCTTACTGTCTAAAAAGATTAATGAAGTGAAATTATAAGAATTATTGACTCTACTTAACTCTATACCCAGGATTACAGGATTACATTGTGTTCGGGGCCGAACCCCTAAATCTGCGTGCCAGTTATCTGGCGTCTACCTTACTGATCCGTTCGAATTGAATTGAATTGAATTAAGGCGGTTAAAGCCGGTGAGCAACCACTTACCACCACTTAGGCTCTGGCCAACTATGGCTAACTACGGGGTATGACATATGTAATGTTATGCAATGTTGGTTTGTTATTAAACGTAGTGCATTGACTAGATGAGGGTAGAAGGAAAAGGGTGGCAAGGAAGCTTATGGAGGGTGCCTGGCTGTCCGACTGGTTAAAAGAAGACACAAAAAATGTTCAAGACCGAGAAGGAATTTCCCCTTACCTTGCGAATCTCTATCTCTTTCCTTTCCAATCTGAGAATCCGACTAGACAACGTTTAGCCATGCACCTTCTGAGTGAAAGGAAATGGCGCTCAAGAAGTGAAATGATAGAGTGCAGTGTTGAACCTCTGCCAAAGAGTCTGTTGCAGTCCTCCGCAGGCTTCCGTATGCTCCTCAGGGCTCTCACAGGGGGGGATACAGATAGATCCCAACCAAAATGGCTCTAGAGAACGGCTTTGTAACAAATGTTTGTCCCCCTCACATGTGATTAAAGATGAGGTTCATATGCTGACGGAATGTAAAGACTCAAAAAAGGAGCGAAGCAGGCTCAAAGAATTGTACGAAATTGTAAAACAAAGAGCGCTCATTGATATAAGAATACAGATCGATCAACGCATTGTAGGTGCAACAGGGAGGGGCACTTCAGATAATGAGAAGAAAATAAAGGAAATGGTGTTACACAGTATGGTTAGGAGTTACTACTAGCCTCTTTTAGCCAGTAGCGAGTTACCGTCAGTTTAGTAACCATGAGATGGTAACCGGCAGACTTGAAGGCGTTGCTATGTGCTACTTATACTTGATAAAAGGAATCAAAAGATTCTAAACGTATCCAAAGCTTCCAAGCAAAACATACATGACACCACGGCTTGCTTTTGTAGCCTAGAGGTTAAGATGCAAGGCTATAGACTAAACGATCCGAGGTGAAATCCTAGAAGATCTCGTTTTCGAGCTTTAGCGTACATCTGAAGCAGCACAGCGAACCACACGTACAAAAACCGATTACCACAAGAATTACCGAATAATCGCCGCGTGTGAAAGACTTCCGAAAGACTTTTTGGAAGACTGCAATCAAATCAGAACGATCGTCGAATCACAAAAAATTTTCAGGCTTCTGAGATTGATCGAGTCTGTCACTGGAGATCAACCTGAACCACCCCACCGACATCAAGCACTGAGGACCCTTGAACCTCTACTAGCACTCATCAGCGTGAATCCCACCAAGTAGACCTCAACACGTGGTGATGCCTAGCTCAAGATCAACGAGCTGAGCGAACGGAGACCAACCTTCTCTTGCTGAACAACAACCATTCTGCAAGCAACGCAGACTACCTTCCTTGTCCAGAATCCTGCATCTGCAAGGAGAAGAAGCAGGACCACATTGCGAAGCGCTGCTGAAATTTCTGATAGAACCTCACTTCCCATCCTCTGCCAAAATTCCGCATCGAGCAGAACCAGACCGCGAAGCGCTACTGAAATTTCTGATGAACCCCACTTCCCATCTTCTGCCAAAATTCCGCATCGAGCAGAACCAGACCGCGAAGCGCTCCTGAAATTTCTGACGAACCCCACTTCCCATCCTCTGTTGAAATTCTGCATCGAGCAGAACCAGACCGCGAAGCGCTGCTGAAATTTCTGACAGAACGGTAATTCCACTCCCTGCCCTTTTTATGAAATATACACATTCTACGTGAGAGTGAATTTAACTTCTCTTTACCCTTCTCTAAACGGCGAAGCCCTGCCCTTTCTGTGAATTTCACGCATTCTACCTGAGAGTGAATTTAGCTTTTTTTCATTCTTATGAGAATGGCGCAAAGCCCTGCCCTTTCTGTGAATTTTACGCATTCTACCTAAGAGTGAATTTGACCTCTCTTCATTCTTCTGCGAACGGTGAAGCCCTGCCCTTTCTGTGAATTTCACACGTTCTATCTGACAGTAAACTACACTTATCCTTCTGCATAAGGCATAGCATTCAGGGGGGAGAACCGAATATAGCTCCAAAGCCTCAGCCCAAGAAAAAACTGACGGAGCAACAAAAAGCACCAGAGATAAAGAAGAAGAAAAGCAACCCTAACGAATTCCTTGAAATGGACACGTCTTTTCAGCTTGCTGAAAAACCCAAGAAAGTAATTAAAGAACCATCAAAAAAGAAAGAAAAAGGTAAATCTTCAAACAACAAAAATCAAAAGGGAAAAGAAAAAGAAAAGGAGATGGAGAACCAAGATAAACAAATGGAAAAGGACAACACGCAAGAGAATGAGAAAGAAAAGGGAAGTAATAAAGAGAAAAGAAAGAGAGAAGAGAGTAAAACGGAGTGAAGGAGAATCCGATGAACAAAAAACAGATCAACAGACCGATGAAGCATAGCAAAAGTCATCAGCTTTCGTCAGCCAGTTCCACGCAGGTTCAGAAATGGGACCCGTCGGTCCTGAAAGAATCAGCAAAACAAGGAGTCACATTTAAACCAACAAAAGAAAGAAAATTGGAGTTGGTGCTCAACAGCACAGACAAACTGCCTGTAAAGGAAAGTAAGTTTAACGACAGCAGACAGCTCGACTTCAGTGCCCTCACACCTTCCTTTTTTCATACACAGAGTTGTCCCACTGTTGTGTGAAATCAGTTCTGCTGCGCCCACTAATTTGTCGATCGAGGTATATTGCTTTTGTGTGAGAATCGACTTGCGATTTTATCGAACAATCCTCTCCGGAATTTTTTCATCAGTCTTTCATCCTCAATCGACGAGTCTGTCTGTCGATAAAGGGAAGTGTACCTGTCTGCGTACTCCTGAATCTAGCTCCTGAATTGTCTCTCCTTCTCTTTACTGTAGGTTGTCTAAGCTGTCTTCTGCCTTCTGTACATATGGTTCTTTCAGTCCAAACTTCAAGAAGAATGCGTCTTTCAGGTCAGTGATGGTCTGGATTTTGTTCATTTTCTCGTCAGATATGTTTGTAAACCAGTCCTAGAAACCAGTCGAGTGCATTTCCTTTTAGTGATTTTTGGAAATAAAACAGGATTTGGGTGATGTTCTATTGGAAGGCAGTGGCATTCATCTCGACAGTTCTCCAAAAATTCTGTGCGTCCTTTCTTTCTCCTGAATATGCATTGATGCCTGCTTTGATTAGGGGGTTATAGAAGTGGTTTGAGGTTGGCAGCAGTGGAAGAGTCGGTAGCAAAGGGGGTTTTTGGCAGTGGAAGGAACAAATAGCGAAATAAGGGAAGGAGAGAGACTCACCGAGAGCCAACAGGAAGAGCCTACACCTTTCATGGAAGGACTCATCTCCTCGTTGATCAACATGGTCCTTCAGCAAGCATCTGCAGCAGTGTTCGAGATGCGGAGGTTCGGCCCCTCACATAGGTGACCGGTGCACTCTGCCACCAGACTGCGAAATTGTGCGAATGCGCATATTGTGGCAACAAAAGACATGCCAGACCAGCATGTAGAAGACTAAAAAGAGACCTAAAAGAAAATTGAGTCACGCCTTTCAGTCTAAGAAAAAACAGACCATGACATAAAAAAAAATATAGAAGAAAGGCCGGAATTAAAGAGCAAAGAACACTCAAGATCACGGAGAAAAAAAGAAAAGGGGGAGAGGAGAAAGCGAAAAGAAAAGGTAGAAAAAACGATAACAAGAAGCACTGAACGAAAGCAGTCATACACATCCATTTGAACTCACAAAGGGTGGAACTCTTCGTTTTTTTGGTCACAGTATGGTCGTACCTGCAATGATGGACAGCAGACGTTCGGTGAATCATCGTACACGCAGACGTCCGGCAGTAGCTGACGACAGCTAACCCGTCCTTGAGGGCCATTCCTTCACCTCTCTTAATCGAAGACGAGGGGGGAAACAAACTTGAGAACGAAAGACTTGTTTCTTTTTTTTGTTGTTGTTGTTCGATTTACAGAGAATCAGGAAAATCAAGTTTAAATTTTTATATCTCTTCTTTGATGAGACGCGACATTTTGTTTGACTTGCCTGCGCTTGAAATGTATGCATTGTTCAAAGACCAGACAGACTTGTAATAAAAAAAAATCCGTCCACAAAGTGAGAGAAGTGGTCGAAAGGAGAGAGAAAGACACAAGGTGCTCCCTCACCTATGAAGGATGCCCAACCGATTTGTGGTGCATCGAAGTTAAAGACTGCGACTGCTCTGCATTCATTCAGAAATTTGAGGCAGAACAAACTATGAAAAAGAGAGCTGCCATTCTTAAAGAGCAAGAAAGGAAACTGAATGGTCAAAGAAAAAAGACAGTTAGATCACAAAGAGTGGATGACGGCGCAGGAGGGGGAAGACGAAACAAAAGCAACTCACTGTGACACACAAGAGAGACTAGCAGAGCCGAGTGCGACGCTGGCACTGCATTCAAAACATGTAAGGAACAGAATGGGGAACACCCACCTCTAAAGGAAACGGCAGATGAGTCAGACTTCCGTCGTGACTCCCAGTGCTCTGCTTTCTGGAGTCGCCGTGGGGGAGGCAGACGTAGTTAGGGATCGAAGAGCCTGGAGCTGAAGACCTGCAGACATGAAGAGATAAAATCGTCATCGACTACGTTCTCAACGACAAGGATATCGACAGTGGGAGATCGAGAGTCAGAGCGAGCACCGGCAACAACCAGAAATGGAAAACACCACAAAATGTGCAGGTACTGAAGGTGTACAAATGTTGTACGTAAGTCAAAAAAAAAAAGAAACTATACAAACCGAGAGAAAAGACAGATAAGATGAACACCTAACTTACAAATGAATGATCAAATGAACAAAGGATCGACGGACAAATATCTGATTGATTCAGAATGACCACTTGAATAAAATAAAGGGCACGAGAGATGCAAAGCAAGCTAGAAAGTAAGACAAATGCATCGACAACTAGCGTCGACAATAAGAGCAAATGCATGACTCATATTAATTCATACTAATGACGTTGCACAAATATTGTTGAATATACGTATGTAAGTGTTGTTACCCGTATGTTGTACACCCTCCCCGGAGCGGCACTGGCGGTGATCAGTGACTGAAAAAAAAAAAGCGACACATTGCAGGGGCCTCCAACCCCCAAGCGCCGCGGAGCGATTAGAAACATACGCATGTACTCAGACCTGAACGGCAACGAGTTGGCCACTCGAAGCCAAGGTCTCCCGGGGAGAGGTGCAAGAACTTGACAACTGTGTCAGGCCTCCAACCCCAACACCAATTAAAATGTCAAACACAAAAAGACAGCAAACCAAAACCAATGTTGGGCCTCCGTCCCCATCACACATAACGGCAGCAATATCATCAGTGCTGGGCCTCCGACCCTAACACAAATCTCAAGATGAGTTCGATAAGAAGAAATCATGATTAGACTCACTTTTAACGAAAAGTTAGAGAGGAAGAAGCAGAATAGGAAGCCAAATGCTATACCAAAGAAGAGAAGCAAAGTCAACAAACAGCAAAAAGTTCTTCACAGAATCACCCGCTCATATATGCACACTCAAATAGATGTCTTTCAGAGCAGATGGGATAGGGGGGGGGGGCAGACAAACGAAATAAGACGACTGGCAGGCAAATGAAATTACAGAAGAAAAACAATTCAGCAAAATTAAACGAAATGGTGAATGGTGCAGAGACAAGTAAATCAAAGCCAAACAGCAAGAGTGCGAGAAGACAGTCTGTCAAGAAAGTACAAAGCCGACAAGCTCTTCCAAACAAAACAGAGACAGAGAAGACTTAGTGCAAAACGTGCACTTGCAGCCAACTTGACATCGAACAGCTGAGTCACTACCTTGTATGAATGGACTGACCTACGGTCCCGCACTTATAGTAGTTCCTACTGACCCTAGGCTAGGTATAGGTACAGATTACAAGGTCTACTATCGATCTAAACTCTAAAAACACTTGTTTTAAGCTTTTTACAACATGTTGATTCAAGTTTCTAAGAGTTCTTTATACCTAAATGAGAGATTGTTGTTGGTTCCTGACGATAAAGTCATGTCCGAGCTTTTGGTTCTCATGTTTACTAAAAAGCCTAGGAACCCCTTTTTAGGAACCATGAAGGAACCGTCAAGAACCAATAAGAACTGAGATGTCTCTGCAAAGAAATATATTTGAAAGAGGCTGTAGATAAGTTTACAACTGATTAAATGCAGATACAAGTCGTGCGAGCTCGCTCCCCTCTATAAACATGCTTTTATCGACCTCTTTAGCCCGATAAACCAAAAAAAAAAACAATGAAACTGTTGTTTCATCCTCTCAAATGCATCGAGGAGCCCTCCCTGGCCCTGAATTCGACTACAATTAAAGGAGATCGAAAGTTTGGTGAATCACAATGGCTTCTACTGTGTGTCCAAGTCTGAAGCCAACACTAAAGTAAGTGGACAACTTCATTAAGCACTTTTCAAGAGAGTCCGTCATTACACATCATTCAGACGTAAAGAAAGTAACCTTTACAGAAGATGGCTTCCCTCTTGCCCAGTCTAAAGAAGCAGGCAGCACTAATATCACTGAAATACAAGGAGTGTCTCAGGCCAATTGAGGGACTGAATTCTTTGTAGTTCCCTAGGCAGTTCCTAGCTAGGTTCCTAGCAACTTCCTACTGAATCCTACAGAGTTCTTTGGTTCCCACATGGTTCCTACTGGTTTTTCAGAGTTCTTCCATAGATTTTAAGGTTCTTGTTTGACTTTTTAGCAATTTTGGTATTCTTATACTTAATCTAGGTTGTTCATGGTTCCTGTGGCAGCCTTAGTTCAGAGTGGTCAGGAACCGCATTTTAGGAACTTAGGAACCAAACCGCCGGACACCTACTTTTGGCGTGAGAACTAGTGAGAACTGGTCAAGAACCAAGCTAAAACATGTCATAATAGACTTTTCAGACATTATAATATATTATATTTGATCAATTTTCTTTTAGACAGAATCTGTTTATCATTTTTGATACTAGGAACCGAGTGAATATTACCATAAGCCGTACACAGTGCGGCCCCGTAGGGACTGACTCCTCTTCCCGAGCCTCTCTCTGTCGCGTGCCAAAGATCCTCCTACAGGAAGAAGACGAGATAAAGAAGAAGGTCGATAACGGGGGCCACAAGGAGGTAACATCGAGACCAAGAAGAGCATGAAGAACGCCACCACCCTGCGAGCAAGGGCAAGTAGACGACCAAGACCAAGAAGATGGAGATAAACTTGATGAACTCAACCCAAGAGATCAAAGCGATGACGTAGAAGCAGGTGGCAGTGATAAGAAGTCACCGGGAGGAAGAGGGAGACAAGGAAGTAGACGAAACCGATGTCGAAGGCGACGAGGCCCATAGAGACGCATAGAGATGGGAAGAGACATCAAGTTCCAGAGGAGCAAGGACAACGACGACATGGGACAACATAGACGACAACGATCAGGACGAAGTGGTCTGGGCGGTCACGAGGTGAACGGCAACAAACATGGCCCAGGGAAGCGTATCGTTGGCGCAGAGGCCAAGGTCGTCAAGACAGAGATGGTGCCAGCAGAGACGACCATGAAAACCAAGACGATGAGGATTGCGTCGATGCCCCGAAGCATCGTATCACCCATTTAGTCAAAGCTGCAGACACACAGAGGCGATGAGTGAAGCGTCTGAACATGGCAGAAGAAAGGGACAAGACATGGCACAAGCAAGTGATAAGAGCAATGGATACGTCAGAGCATTTCACCAAGCAACCATCTAGAGCAACCATCAGCGGCGTCAGAATGAACCAACTCCAGTCTTTTGAGTGGAGACAAGTCGCACAGGTGTTTTGCGAGCGGAGATAAGTTTGCCAGAGATAATGTTGGAGAACGAAGGGTTGAAGTGTCTTAAGCACGATCGAACTCGCGGACTTCACTACAGATCGAAATGAGTCAAGCGCAACGACTTGCAGTATCGAGAAAATTCGTCAACATCGATCGATCATGCAAACGCGCGCAAAACGGTGCATGCATGCAAATTCTATAAATCGCGCGCACGACGCGCGCGCGTGCAAGCCATCAATTTCTTATCGCCTCTCCGGGCGTGTGTTAGTCCGGTATGCATAGGTTTAGTTCGTATTTCCATCAATCCTAGTTGCTCTACATAGGCACCCCGCGTGGTCCCTATGCCTGCACCTAGAACTGCCATAAAAATTCCTTCCTGCGAGATATGCTGAGGTCCCTGCATGCCTAGGGCCTCGCACTCTTAATCACTCCCTGCCTTGCTGGATGTGTTTGGGTAATCTATCGATTCGATGTGAAGGTGGAATACAAAAATAGAGACTGATTAGCACTTTCTCCACTGATCTGCCCTTCTCCCGCTTTTTCTTTCCTTTTCTATTCCTTTGTGTTGATACTAAATATTTCAAAGAATTCTTTTCTCTTCAACAGTGTTACTGTTTTCTTTCCTTCTTCATGCAATGGGTCTCTTCAACCTTATATTTTTTCTCTACCAAATTTAATTGTGTTCAACTTTTCCTTGATCTCCTTATTTCTTCCTTCCTTCAGTAGTTCTTTCCCCCCCCTCTCCCTCTTTTTTCTTCACTCTCCTCCGTTTGTTCGGTCGGTCAGTCTAACATACGCCGAGTACTCCCTCCCCAGCAACATTTCAGTGACTTTGAAACCGCGGGCCCCACGGCTTACTTGTACTGATGCAAGTACTATAGAAGAAACTGCTCTCTGAACTGGGACCGAAATCGTTTTCCACCACTGATCCGCCACTCTCTGTCTTGCTGCCTGGTCTACACCCTCTCCCAACCTCTCACTTGACTGTTGCACCATTTCTTTCACAAAGCGCACTATCTCTTTCCCTGGTCTCCCAAACGTCTCGAACACTAGAGGTACGAACCTGATCCCCACGGCTCTGCAAGCTTCATCGTAATGGGAGTGTTTATTGTTCTCCTTCTCCAATGCTGCTGCCCCTGCTTTCTTTGAGTTTCGTTACGGTTGGGCCCCAGTTTGGATTGGGTGAATCAATGTAACATCTCCCACCATTGAGTCTCCGTTTAGCAAACTTGCAAATAGGTCGGGCCGCTTGTCTCTCTCTTCTGTCAATGGTCCCTCCAGTATGAGACCTAAGGTGCCAAACGTTGTTTCCCCCCCCACTGTGCAGTATTTCATCCCTGTCATGAGCTCAAAAAAGGCTGCTCCCACCATCTGATGACGTCTCCACAACCCCCCTCCCGTAGGACACTTACCTCCGTGTACTCCTTGGATATCACTTCTTGTTCCACATCCGCAAATAGGTTGTCTGACAATCTGTGAAATCGGTAGGCCGAGTCAAAGCCTGAGTGCCGTACGAAAGATTGGAGGGTGCATCTTGTGATTTGCATCACATGGAATGGCCCCCATCCACGCACTTGCTCCATTCCCCAAACAGCTGCGTAGGTGGACCTAGAGGCGGACTCATCCTTCTGTGTCCAAAGGGACAAGCTGCATAGGTGCGTCTAAAAACGACCACTCCATGATCGTATTTGGCGCCTGCCCGCATGCTGCCCCCCTCTCTGTGTCCCCTTGACAAGGAATCTTTCTAAGAAATCGTTTTCTTGTTGCCGCTTGTACTGTATCAAACAACCTCCCCTGCACTCCTTTTATACTTTCTTTTCTCCATACCTCTGCATTTGCTTGCCACTCTTTGTGGAGGAGAGACCCTGCCGGTGCTGCTTCTACTGCCTTACCATCGTTCTTCAACCGAGAAAACGCTGTTTCAGCTTGTCGTGCCCAAGCTTGTCATGACACCTTCTGCCAAATCTCTTCAGCGTTGTTTCCATACCCCTGCTCCAACAGCCGTTTCAAAACGTCTGCTAAGCACGACGTAAAACACCCCATAATGGCACTTGTCTGTAGCAAGCTGTACCGCGGGATGCCCAACCCCCCTTGCGTAAGGGGAAGCGTTGCCTGGAGGGTGTGTTGCACTGTCCATTCCCTATGCCCAATGCCCATTCCCTTCCTGAATGCGGAGAGAAGCGTGTCATCTGCTTCTGCTCACACCATTGCGGGAATAACATCTCCCATCAGCCTGAGCAAGAAGCTCAGCTTGGGGAATACACAGTATTGGAAAAGAAGCCAACTTCCCTGCGGGTCTCTGTATTCTGCCACCTTCTCTGCAAGCTCCACTGCATCCTTCTTCACTTCTTCAAAGCGTTGCAGCTCGAACTCGTGTGTCCCTATTCCCCCCCCTCCCAGCGTAAACCCCTCTCTTGACAATTCCAAACCGTTTGGAGGATCCTCTGGGCACTGCCACCTGACCGTGTTGCTCTCTCTATACCTCTTTGCCCAGTCCGGTGAGAATGTGAGACTCTTCCCTTTCTCTAGGTTGAGGGTCAGGTTGAATGTTGCAAACTCCCGCACCGCTGCCTCCCATGCCTTTTTCAGTCCTCCCGCTGGAAAAATGAGCCCAACGTCGTCCATGAAGGCCCCAAACATTGTACTCTGTCTTGGGTGCTGTTGTTGAAGCATCTCTGCAAGCCTGTCTAAAACCGGCTTCAAGCCAATACAGAATAATGCTGGGCCCATTACATCCCCTTGCTGCACTCCCTCCTCCGACATAATTACTCTTGTCTCTCCTGAATCTGTCTGGAAGAACGTTGGAGCTGCCCGCCCATAGAAGAACATCAAGAATGTATAAAGTTCCAGAAAGTGCTCTAAAACCTCGTCCATGATCTTTTGTCGGTCCGCTGCGTTAAAAGCGTTCTGGGTGTCTAGTCGGAGGAAGATGGCCGACTTATCCATCTGGAGGGCCGTTCTCACTGTGTGATAGAGGCGGGCACATCCGTCTTGTGTTCGCACTGCGTATTGGCGCACTCCCAGATGTTTCTCTATCCTCTCCCCATACTCCTGCAGGACCGCCCTTGAAATCCATCTCCTCACCGCGTCTCCTACGGTAATAAGTCGTATCTTTGTTCCGTCTTTGTTCTTCCGCAACGCAAAACATCGTCCGCACGCCAACAAATCAAGGACCTCCGGAGGAGCCCATCCTGCAATTAAGTCCTGTCCCCATGCCAGAACTGCAGCCTGCTTGCGGCCTATCGCCCCAGTCCCATCTAGCGGAAGGAGAAAACGAAGATGTTCATATCTCCATCCTGTGATCCCCTGGGCTGAGCCCCTTGGTGCGGTTCTGAGAGCATTCAGAAGGGAATCCGCCCCGATTTCAAGTGGTGGCATCACATGTGAGTGCCTGCGCACCTGAAGTGGGGTTCGCCTTGGCGGGTGCATCTCTCTGAGTTTTTGGAAAGTTTGTGCATCCACTGGGGCTACTCCGAACGAAGAAAGCCGTGAAGCTGCCTTTGAAAGCGCTCCTTGCTGAATGAGCGTCTCCACAGCCGTTTCTTTCAGTTCTCTTTCTCTCCTCTTTGCTTGTTGATTTTCCGCTCCGTTCCTCCCTGCCCTTGGACGTCTGGATCTCTCTTTTCTTCTCTACTTTTGAAACACTACATCCGCTCGAAGCCCCTCCACCAAGCCCGCAAAATCCCCTTTCTAAAAAGCAGAGATTCTCGCCATAGTTTCTTTGTCCGAATGTGCCCCTCCTCTTGCTCCTGCTCTCCAAAATAGGCTCGGAAAGTATACAATCGCTTTGGAAGCTCTGGTTGAAACTACTGCGTCTGCGTCTCTTGACATCTCAACAAGCTTCGCAAACATCTGCGCCCACTTTGCACGGAATTTTGCTGGCAGTGTTTGGTGGGTTGGGATACTCATGTCATCCTGCGTGTCTCGGGCAAGGTCCACGCTGTCCCAAAAGGCCCACCCAGCTTTCCATGTTTCTGTAGGGCCGTTTACCTCCCCGTCTGCTGTCTGTTCTCCGCTCTCTTCTCCTTCGTCCTTCTGTTCTTCCGATGTTTCTGCATCTTCTTGTCTGGCATCATCTAACGGCGACCCAGAGAGTGCAGACTGCCACTCTTCCTAGGGCCCTCTCTCCTGTAGGTCTCGCTCCCCTCCCTTGGCTTTTTCTTCCTCCCCCTCCTCATACAACGACTCTTCATCTCCATCAATTCCTTCCACTGGTTCCCCTACTCCTTCCTCCGTTTCTAGCTGCCCCTTCTTTCCGTTCCTGCTGTGATCTGTCAATCTTCCTCTCACTGCAGACACGGTTCCTTCTTTCACAAAAGCACTTGGTGGGAAAACCTCTCCTGCAACAGTTTCTTCTGTCCTTGCTGTTGTCCTCTCACTCCTGATCATTGGGCAGGCCGCAGCGGCCACTGTCAATGCTGGTACTCCCTGTCCAAGCACTGCTTGTCCACGCCCTGCCCTGCAACCCCCACCCCTTTCTGCACAGCCTGCACTGCTCCCCGCCCCCCTTTCTTGTTGTTTTCTGTCTGGCTCCGCTTGTTCTTTTTCTCCCAGGCTGTGGACCTTTCGCCGCTTTGAACCTGTCTCTCCACCCTGGAGAGGTGCGGTAGCTGCAATCGCCGGATGTTGGGGTTTCTTCATTGCAGTAGCTGCACCTGTTCTTACATCTCCCCCTTCCTGCGTTCCCCCCGCCAGGTCTAAGAGTCTGTATGATGGAAGCATCACTTCAGGAATAGGAATCAATGTAAACCCCCCGCCCCTTATGCTGGTTCCAGGGGCTGAACTCGAAGCCGAACTAGAGGCTGAACTGGAAGCAGCGCTGCTTGCTTGCAGGTGCGGCCAAGTCATCGAATCCAGGTCTCTTCCCCCCCCTTCTGTCTCCTCTTCACTGCCGTTCTCGGCCGCAGCGGTCCATAGTTCTGGAGGCTTTTCTTCTCCGCTTGTCGATATGTTTCCGTTGTAAGCGTGCAGGACCCTGTGAGCCGTCTCCTCGCTCTCTGCCCCTCCCATAATGCTCAACACTCTGGCTATGCCTGGGATTTTACTTTCTGGCTCGTTTTCTCCTCCCCTTTCGTCCTTCTCTTCCCCTTCATCTCCTTCAAATTCTGTTCCCATCTCTCCTGGCCTAGTCAGTGGGGTGATCGATGCAGAGAGTCAAAGTGCTGGAGGGTGGCTTCTCCAAATCTCTGTTGCCATGATGGCCCCCACTCTTGTCGTCTGTTGGCTCCAGAAGGAAAGCGTAAAGATAAAAAACAGAAAACCCCTTCTCCATCCTCCCATCTGCCCCCTTCCCTCTCCTTGCCCTCTTCTTATTTCTGCTTGTCTTTCTCTTACCCCTGCCTCTATTCTCTCTCTCATCTCCGCGTTTGTCTGCGGGTCAACGTTTTCTTTCTCTCCCTCCTCCACTCTCCCCCCCTCCCGTTCCATCTCTGTCAGCCCCTATGGGGCAGCACTCCTAGATAGAACCCTAGTACCGTACATGTTTATGCTGTAATTGAAGATGATATAACATAGGTTCTAATAAGTTCTAACACTGTTTTTTGCTTTTCCAGACTCGTTAGTGTAAGGTTCTTTCAGATTCTTAAAGGTTTTTAAAAGAAAAATCAAGTCTACGTTGCATCAAAGTGGTGTCTCCATCATTTGGTTCTTACTCTCTAGAAAAACTGCTAGAACCTAAGTTCTAGGAACCTAGACAAAAACCTGTAAGAACCATGAAAACCCCCCCCCCTAAAACTTCAAAAAGACTAAAAACCTAATTTAGATGATTAAAATGATCTAAACAAATAAGACAGATGCTTATATATGCCAAAATTGACCGTTAAAATCATAAAACTCAGCTGTCAACTCGCTTTTTCTTCTCTTCAAACAGATTTACAAGATGAGCAAGCTCTTCATCTTTCATGAAGACGGTTTCATTCATTTTATGTGCATATTAAATATAAAAGAACACAGAAGAAAGTGGGACGTTATCGATGCAAATCTTTTCAGGCTTCTTGTTTTGGCCTAACTGCTAAAGGAGAGAGAAAGCATGCATATTGCTAGCGCATGTTGGCTAAGTCGATCGAAGCCTTGTCGGACTTAGGATATGTATGCACAGCAATCCCTGCCAATCCGGTATAGTTCATCTAGGTTCCTTTTTTCATCTTCGATGTGTGCAATCGCTCGCAACCCTGAGGGCTCAAAAGCTTTCTTTTTATCATTCTATAGAGAAAAGGCAGAAATGTGTAGCCCACATGGAGAGCAACGTAACGGTTGACACTTTCATGAAACACATCAAAGCAAAGAGCGGTTGTCACACATCAAACAGTGACACCATTACCATTCAAGAAAATGGTTTCAAAGCTTAATTCAGTTAGAGAAGAACCAACCTCACACAACAGATTTCTTGTTGGAGTCTTGATAAATCTTGGAACCCTCTTTTTCCTTTTTCGATCTTTACTATCTGGAACCTTCTTTGTCCCTCTACCTCTCACAGTCCTTTTCCAACGTTTTTCAGTCGGATTGGTGGACAAACTTTTGAATATTTTCATCGTGTTCAATGTTTCATAACTGGTTTTGGACAGGTTCTTTAGGGTTCTTGGAGGGTCAGACTGAGAAGGCTAAAACCTAGGTTCTAGGAACCTAAGAACCTAGAGGTGGAGACGTATAGTTTTTAAGCTCGAACCGAGTAAGAACCTTCAACCAATACTCTAAAAGTGTCATTTTTTTGTTTTTTAGAACTTCTTTTGCTTATAAAATAAGTGTAGAGTTCATTTTAAATGTTTTAGAGCTTAGATTGCTACTGTAAAGTCGTTCAACAACCACCTCTATATTTTAGAGTGCCTTCCCGTAGGTCAGCCCATTTGCTGTCTGTCCTCCTGTCTGTCCATTTATCTGCTGACTCTGTCTTCTTTCACTGGGAGGCGGGTTGTTGCGAAGCCACCGTTGGAGCTCAATCCGTCTGCCTGCTCTTTCTTCCGCCCTCTCCCAAATCCACCTCTGTCTCAACCACTTGATATGTGCTAGCGTTGCATTTATTGGCTCTTGTCTGGCGAATAGGGCCTGGAGGCTAAAGAAACCTGGGGTACCTGGGGAAACGTCTACTCCCGTCGCCCATGCCCTGGGGAGCATGTTGTTGAATACCACCCTCAGGGCTTCTACTTGCGTCTCTGCTTCTGTCAAAAAGATGTCTCCGTCTTCATTGTTTCCTGCCCCCCACACCGATTTGGCTACCGACAACAGCTCCGCCATGTTTTCTGCTCTCTCGTGTGCTGCTGTTATTTCTTGTTCAAATTCTTTCCTCTCCATTTGTTTTTTTATTTCCACCATATGTGCTTCCACCTAGAGCTGCTTTCGATGGAGGGCTTCTACTGCCTGATAGCCGATGTCCCCCATATCGAAGTTGTTGGGGTGAGGCAATTCTTCTTCAATCAGCTCTCTCACTCTCCTCACCGCCTCCTCCGCTTGCTCCATGTAAACTGCCGCGTTTTTTATGTCCTCCGATGCAAGAGCCCTATCCACCACGCTGAGCAGTTCGCTTGCGTTATCCAACTCTTCATAGCCTATCGCAATTTCGGTTTGGAGCACTTCTTGGTATGTCTGTCTTTCTTCCTCTCCTTCCTCGTCTCCTCCCCAAACTGCGCCCGGGTGGAACCACTCCCCCCTTCTTTCAGCCTCGATTTCCTCTCTTTCATCTTCCCTCCTCCTCTACCATCCTCCGGCGTCTCCTTCCATCCTCTCCGTCAGTGCCGTGCTGCCTCTAGAGCTGGCAATGCCTGCGCTTGGCGCCGGGCTGTCTTGGCGGATAAGGAATTGCAGTTGGGACCCTTCCCCTGCCTCCTCCCACCTGCCCTGCTGCCTCTGTTCAGCCTCAGTGGCACGTCTGCTAGCCCCAGCACTGGGGCTAGGTTCGGGGGCTCCGTCGTGTAACAAAGTTCTAAGCGGTTGCCTAACCGTCGGTCTACCTCTCGCGTGGTCTGTACGGGTGTTATCTTCCGGGTCTGTGTCTATATTTCCATGCAACGCGTGAATTGCAGCGTTGTGGCTTGTAAACCCTTGCCAGTGCAGGCTGCCCTGCCATTCCACTTCCTCGCTTGTCCCAGTGCAATTACCTGCAGCCATTTATCCCCTGACGGAGACATGACGTTTGCAATGCCTGTTTGTTCTCCTCCAGACCTTGATGCTCGGCTGTTGGTGGAAAGGGGTGTTTTAAAGTCTGATCTGGACCACCTCCTCAGCGAGTTTCAGAGTTCTCTGCACCTCTTCCTTGGCAGCCGCAGCTCGAGCGTGCAGTGGGCGGGGGCATTTGTATGTTGGTGCAGTCTGTGTCCTGCTGATTTGTTTTATTCTCCCAGCTAGGGACCATACTGTCACTCCTCTAACAACCACGATGACGACTGTCACCAGGGCTATTCGCATGTACGGGTACTTCCGCACATGATTCTCCTGCGCCCTCCTTCTTAACATGCTCCTCCGCTTCCCTCTCTCCTCTCTAGCCTTTTTCTTTTCCATCTCTCGTTTCCCCCTCATTTTCTTCTTTTGTTGCGCTTTTCTTTTCCGTTCCCGCCCAATGAGGGCCCCCAGAATCTGGCATAACCCACCTAAGACCCTCTGGACTGCCTCTTTTATTCCTGCAGCTGCAGTCAAGCAGGGTCCCCATATAAGCCTCTGCAGGCATTCTTTGTCTACTACCTCAATTAGGACATCGGCAGTTACACTGATGACCTTAAGGACTGGCTTCAAAAATATTGCCCACAGTGGCTCGAGCCAGTACTTCCCGATCATCAAAATGGGGATCACTACTGCAATTCCAAGCAGCTAAAGTCCTCTCACTGTGCCTCGCACCACCAAGATGGGGAGCCGGTTAACAATTCTTCTGCATAATCCTCCACAGTGTATCACTGCCGCTCTCATAAACTATGCCCCCATGTTCCCTCCCTCTCTGCAAATCGTCACTTGATGCACTAATACCTACTGCTGTCTCCACTCATTGTTCTCGCTCTGGATGAAGGCTGGGGCATAGAAGAGAACGATCGCGGCCTTAAGAATTGCAGCAAGCATGCCTACCGCTGTCTGCAGTATCTTCTTGAGTCCTCTCCTCTCGCAATGCACGCACGACGAGCCTCTGCATGCATGCAGTGTCGGAAAGACGAGAACCGGTTGGGGACGCAAGTCACGTGACGCCCTGGCTTCCCGGTGAACCAGTTGCAATTTTTCTTGCTTTCCGGGGCCGTTCGCAAGCTTAATTGCTTGCGTGACAAGTTGCGTCAGATACCCCGGCGGGTCCGCCGCAATGCATGTTTGCCGCGGCCCCCGCTTTTAGCAATGCATGCTGCATGAGCACTGCAAGCTGAAACAACAGCTCAAATCAGCTCAATACCATTCAATACCACGAGTCACTCGTCAGATTTTCAGGACAACGTACGCAGACGTACGGAAGGCTGGTTGTTTTACAAGCTCGCTGCAAGCTCAGAGCAAGAAAGGAATCTCCAGCCCAAAGAAAACTCAATAACGACAGCCCACAAATTTGTGTTGGATTTCCTGCCGTCTCTCTTCGCCTTCTTGATTTTTCCCCTTCGCGGCGCCTTTCCTTTGTACGCGACCTCCGCGTTCTCCTCTTCTCTGTCCAAAAATAACGGAGAAAGACCCAAAGGAAGGTCTAGATCAGACAGGGCAGGATGGGATCTGCTTTGGATAAGTGCACAACAGGCACAGGCCTCTCGGAAAAAGGAGATTCCTCCAGACAGGGCGGGCAGTTCCAGTTCCTTCCTGACGTGTGGCTCCACCACCAGCCGCTGGAGTTCCTCCCTTCACTCAACAAGGCCCTGCTCCTGGAGGGTGAGAGCCTCGGCCTCGACGAACTCACTCACGAACACCTACTCAAGAAATTCAGAGCCTGTATCACGCCCATCAATTGGGACGTCCTGCAGGTGCGTGCGTGCGTCAGATATGTTCATCTGGCATTTTGGGAAGCCCATAATGATCGTCACACTTCAACCTTTGCTCGAGGAAAGGAGGGATGAGCATTCAGTCTGTCGGTGTATGCAAACGCATCGATATACACGTGTGTGCGTATCTGTGTGTATCTACTGCTTTTGCAGATGAAGGAGAAGGAGTTCACGGACTTCGCCGTCGACCAGCTGCGGATTGGGGCCTCTAGAGATCGACTGAAGAAGGTGGGTGTAGGTGAGTGTTCTCAAGAATATCGAGGGGGGGGGAGTTTGAGTCACTGTGCGTGGAGGAGGGTGTGTGGGGGGGAGTTTTGAGGACTGCCCCTTCTACCAGTTGGGAAGGGGAGGGGGTCTGGTCTGGAGGAGAGTCTCTCTCGAAGAAGGGGGGGGAGTTTTTGTGTTCCTCCAGTCTTTCATTCTGCCTGCCTTTTTCTTTTTTCATTCATCCTTTAAATTGTCTCTGCCCTTCCCTTTCTCCCTTCCTTCCCTCTCTGTCTTCGTGGCATGCAGGTGTTTAAGGTTTTCTCCGACGGCGATGAGCTTTTGACTTTTCGAAGTTGGCGCTCTGCGGTCTGTCTGATGGACGAGGGCACACCCACGGACCTCCGCACTCCCCTCGGGTGTCTCCGACTGAGCCTCATCTTCATGACGTACAGGTAAGCACAGACAGGCTGTGTGTCTCCGACTGAGCCTCATCTTCATGACGTACAGGTAGGCACAGACAGCCTGTGTGTCTCCGACTGAGCCTCATCTTCATGACGTACAGGTAGGCACAGACAGGCTGTGTGTGTGAGTGTGTCCCTTCTTCCTTCATCCTTCCTTCTCCCTTGGTCCTTCCTTCCCGCGCTGTGGTGGCTGTGTGTGTGTGTGTGTGTGTATTTGTGTGTGTGTGTGTGTGTGTGTGTGTGTGTGTGTGTGTGTGTGTGTGTGTGTGTGTGTGTGTATTTGTGTGTGTGTGTGTGTGTGTGTGTGTGTGTTTGTGTGTGTGTGTGTGTGTGTGTGTGTGTGTTTGTGTGTGTGTGTGTGTGTGTTTGTGTGTGTGTGTGTGTGTGTGTGTGTGTGTTTGTGTGTGTGTGTGTGTGTGTTTGTGTGTGTGTGTGTGTGTGTGTGTGTGTGTGTGTGAATCACCGTGACTGACAGTCTGCCGCCTTTTGGTGTAACGAGAAACGAGTCATGGTTCCGTCCTTCCTTCTGTGTGGGTTCCCTTCTCTGCAGTGACGGTAATCGTCTGATGTCAGAGGAGCAGCGCCTGGCGATGTTTTTGGACCTTCAGAGGGCGGGGGGGAAGGACCAGAGAGCCGTTGCTGAACGGATTAGGGCAGACCTGAGCCATAACCACGTGTCGACCTCAGAATTCTCAGTCAACGCGTTTTGGTACTACACTCAGGTGAGGGGGGGGGGGG
>JAHBMJ010005769.1:55800-66080 GCA_018398765.1 Chromera velia | reverse complement strand
GGGGGGGGGGGGGGGGGAATGCATTCTTTTCATCTTTTCCCTCATCTGAAGCAATGTCCACAGGCACTCTACACAGACAGAGGAATGCACCCTTTTGTAAGAGAAAGACTAAAAGGAAGCGTAGGGCAGAGAGGAACACAGGTAGTCAATGAGAGAGTGGATGGGATACTATTAGAGAGATGGCTGCTGAAAAGAACAAAAAATGAGCTAGACGAGAAGAAGAGAGAGGCGTTTGCACATAGAATAGAAAGAAACATAAGAGAGAAGAGCAGTCAGGAGAAGGCAGAACAGTTACTGACAGGAGTGATGATGGCTGATGTGCACAGAAAGGTCTCAAACGGAAACCGTCTCCACCTTTCTTTGTTTGAAGATAGAGCAGGTAGAAAGGTTGGCTCGACAATGAAAACAGACAGAGAGAGAATAGGGACAGCCCCTTTTTGCTATACGAGAGTGGCGCCGCGATCAGAACACAGGAGGAGAGCAGCATCCAGGGTGGGAGACAGGGCTGTAGCTGCGACTCAGGGAAAAATTCTGGTAAGGGGGGGAGAGAAGGTGCCGACGACTGTGCCGTTACAGAAAAGGATGTGCGAGTTCTGTCGAGGATGGTTGGGAATCGAGATGGTGGAAGATGAAATCCATCTGGTGACAGAATGTCCGGTTTTTGACAGAGAAAGAGCAGAGATGTTCAGAAAGATAGAAGAGAAATGGGACAGCAAGATGGAAGAAAGAGCCAGAAAGGCAGCCACAGAAAGAGAAGGGCTCAACAGAGAAGAGGGAAAAAGGGACAACTCGACGCTTTTCTGTTTTCTGTTGAATGAATATCATGCCGGAGTAGATAAGTTTTTGGGATGGGCGTCATTCAGACGGAGGGTGTTTGAGGAGTGTCCAGGACGGTACAGACACATAGAGGGAGACGCTCTGGCGGCCAGACATGCAGGAATGACCGGAAGGCAGCGGGCGATCGGGAGACTAACAAAAGAATATGAGGAGACAATTGATAACTTAGAGACGACCGAAGGAGCGTTAGGGTGGGAAAGGAGGGAGCCGCAGAAGAAGATTGATAAAGCAAATAAAAAGAGCGAGGAAGCGTAAATCACACGCCGTTTCAGATCGATTTTCAGATCCAGAGCCGTGGCTTGAACAACGAACAATCATGCAGCAGCGGCCAGGGTAACAGACTCTGGCGGGCCCCGAGGGCGGGGTTTGATACCTCAGCTTAGGCTGGGGAACGCCCCGCCCTGCTAGCTCTGGCGACAGATAGACATAGCGGGAAGGCCCTAGGGCGGAACATATCAATCAATCAATCAATCAACAATTTGACAAAGCTGGTGTGATGATCGAATCCAACTAGCACGTACAACTAGGCGCACAATCTCTATGATATTAAACGTGTATTCTTAGAAGGAATTTAGTAAGGAATCTTACCCATGGATATGTACACGACACTAGCTCTCAGAGTATTAGTTCATATCGAGGGCAGTAGGCACCTGAAATATAAATCCTATCGGTCCTATCTGATCTAAAACAAACAAAACTCTCGCTAAATTATGTAATAAAATGTTAAAGTAATACGTAGAAAAAAGATTGATACGAACTTCAACAAAGGTATATAGGAAGCGCGAAAGGAAAGAAGGAAGAAAGAAAAATGGAAGGAGGAGCAAGCCTAGGAGCAAGCAAGCAAGCAAGCAAGCAAGCAACAAAGAAGACGAGGAAGAGGGTGATAAAGACAAAGAAATAAGGGATGAAGAGCGGGAGCGAAGGGAGGATAAAAGAAATAGAGAAAGACAGACAGAATGGTTTCCTTATCCTCCTTCTCTTCATGAATACAGCAGACAACAACGAAAGAAATAAGCAGAGACAAAAGAACAGAACGACAAATCAGACAACGTGGCATGGGGCCCAGGCATACAGACAGAATATGTGGTTTCTTTCCCTCCTTTTCTTCAGACAGACAATATCGTCATTTCTTTCCCTTTTTCTCTTTCTTCATTCTTGTCTTCTGTTTTTTTCTTTCTTCTTTTGGCGCGCTCTCTCAGTGGAAGGGTACCAGAGCTCCAGGCCTTGAGCGTACCCTGCGGCCCTTCCTTGCCCAGTGTAGCCTTACGCCTTTCTACACAGACAGACTATATGATTTTTTCCCCTCCTTTTCTTCATGAACACAACAGAAGAAAATAAAAAAAACAACAAAGACAAAAGAACATCACGACATTTCAGACAAAGTGGGCAGGGGTCTAGACAGACAGACAGACACAGAGACAGACAAAATGGCGGCTTTGTTTCTTTTTTCCTTCTTTTTCCTTCTCGAACATACGTAAAAAAAGACAAAAACACAAAAAAACAAAAAGACAGACTGACCGACAGACGACAGAAGGAAGGAAGAAAGAAAAGAAAAATGACGGAGCTGAGGAAAGAAAGGGAGCAAGACCGCCAGAAAGGGAGTAGGGTAAGGGGAGGAGAGCAACGCTCTATTATATTTTATTAGCGCTCACACATACAAACACACAGAGAGAGACAGAGAGAGAGAGAGAGAGAGAGAGAGAGATTTTCTGTCAGGCAGGCTAGTGGACTTCCTTTTTCTCCGGAGACAAAGCGGCGGACAAACAGCGCGATAGCCACATAGAAAACAAAGACACTGTATATGCAGCAAAATGGGATCAAAGCAAACGCGGGAAGACGGGGGCGTAAGCGCACGAAAAAAAAGGAAGGCAGCGCCAGGCAACACAAATGATTTATGTCAACAATGCAGATTGTTGCTGTTTATCTACCATCAATAAACGAACATCCGGTCAGCTCTCTGTTCGCCTTCAGATGCTCCAGAGGGCCGGGAGATGATCATGCAGTCGAGGCGGCCTGCCTGCGCACACGGCAGGTCTGTCTGTCACCCGAGCATTAAGCTTCCTCGATTGACTCCATGCCCCCCCTTATTGAAGGAAGAACCTCCCCCCACTCAAGTATGTGTTCATTTTATTAATTCATGCATCTATCAGCCACACAATTGTCGCGAGCTTCAACAAAGGACAACCAGCACCCTCTTCTCTTAAAGCCATGTACCTCACCCCTTTCCCCCGCACACCTTCACTCTCTGCCTCTCTGGTCTCACGTGCTGAGATCCCCAAGTCCCTCTGACTCCACCAAGACAGGAGGGGAAGATCCAATGAAACCATCTAACTCAACGCTGACACGACACCCGACAGCAGGCAACGGGGAGTGACCTCTTCTCTTCTCTGCGAATCTCTTTTCCCTTCATTCTTATATGTACACAATCCTCTCTGGACAGGCCAAACGACCGAGTGCCTCTGTCTGTGTGGGTGTGTGCTTCAGAGCGGGTAGGGGGAAGAGAGAAAGGGTGGTACAGAGACGTTTCAGCTAGGGAAAGGTTTTCTTGGTCATGATCGTGTAGAAGTCCTCAAAGGAGATCTCCCCATCTCCATTGGAGTCTGCCCTCTCGATCATTTCCCGCAACTCCTCCTGAGTCATCGTCTCACCCAACTCCTTCGCAACTCTCTGGAGGTTCTTCAGAGAGATCGTCCCTTTTTTCTCGTCATCAAAAAGCGCAAAGATCTTGCTCACACCTTCACGCGTTTCTCGATCACCCTGCACTCACTCACACATTTCGCCAACAGAATGAAAAGGACAAGAAAATTCAACACTCAGCCTTGTGGGCACAACACGTGGCCAGAAAAGAAGCCCTAAACAACCCCTTACCAGTTTTGAAGTGATGGCATCAAGAAACTCATCGAAGTCGATTGCTCCGTTCCCATCCCTGTCCAATTCTGCTATCATTTGGTAGATGGTTGGATTCTTCGTCTCGAATCCCAACGACTGCATCGCTGCTTTCAATTCCTTCGGGTCGATCGTTCCTGATCCGTCCGTGTCGAACAAATTGAACGCTTCCCGAATCTCATCAATCTCATCCTCTGTCAGACCAGGCCTTTCATAGATTCGCTTTTTGTTGCCTGCGAGGGCGGCTCTGCTTCTGCTCATGATTGCCAAGCTACGCCTGGAGGCGGCACAGACTGAAGAGAGGGAAACGGGGAACGGATCAACTCCTGCTTCTGTCAAGAGAGATGATGCTTCAGAAGAGCGAAAAATTTCTCTTGGTGAGACCGACTCCAACGCCGTTTTTTTGTTGGACAACACACGCTTCTTTGAACTGTCTGATGCAGCTGTTGGAAAGCTTCTCTGACACAGCCAGAGAAAGAAATTGATCAGACTGAAACACGCAGAATGAGTTCCCCGGATGGCACTCCACCTTCTTTTTGATTTTCTCTTCGACAGGGCCTTCGCATTCGCAGATGTAAAAAATGTGTCAAGCTGACTGGGGCCCCTCCACGAGAGTACGCAGGCGTGACACACTTTTTGTCAGTTCCTTGGAATTTGCGGTCCGCCTTATCTGCTCTCATTTCAAACTCTCAGAATTGTTTATGTGTTTTTTTTCATGTCGAGACTGGGGCCCATGAGCTGCCCACGGAGGCTTTTTTGCGATTTAAATTTTGCGCCTCATTTCCTTCAACACGCACATAACACGCACTGAGTTCTTGGAAGCTCTCAGCTTGTTCCTTCATTCTGGAAGTGCGACCTTGGAGTGACAGAGGTGGGGGAGAGAAAGGCCAACATTGCCATTATTCCGTGTCTGTGACTGTGAGTGCTCTTCATGCTACTTGCCATCTGACGACATCATTTCACCAGTTCTTTTCGCGACCTTATCAACCACTATCGACCAATCCGCCAACATCGTCCAACTTATCAACCACTCCTTCATTGGATCCGTGTCTGTGTTCGTTCTGTGCGTGGTCATCGTCAAATTTGACTTCAACTCAAGGGTGGGAAGGAAGGAGGAGGGGAAGAGCGCAGGAGATCAGTACCACAAAGCCACTTGCAAGTCCTGCCAACGGACCGTCTCGCCCTTGGGGTGATAGTACGGGGCCAAAAAAAAGAAAGAGCTTACCATCTTTTCGAGTATCACTTTGTTTTCTCATCGAGCTCAGTAACTGTCCTGATATTCCACTTCTATCGATCGATCGATCCATCTTTTAAGAAGACCAACTTGCCTACCTATCCATCCAATCTAGAATTCCACTTACTCTTACTGTTCTTTAAAGATGTCACTGGTATTGTTCTTGAGAGAGAAGTCCAGCCTCCGCATTCTCTATCCACTTGTGAGAGACAATGAGGCGGTGGGGGACAAGGAGAATACGAGGGAAATCGTGAGGAAACCCTGCGAGGCGGCTTGCTGGAACCCTTCTGGCACGCGCATCGCCATTGCGGAAACCGGAGGCGACGTCTCAATTCTTGAGGTCAGGCCTCACACCATTCTCTGCCCTTCACTGCCACTGCTGCACCTGTTTTTCATGCCGTAAGCGGCTGATTCTAAATAAGATGTGACACTATGTGCCCCATGAATTTCTTGCTTCAATCCAGTTTTCATCTCGATCCAGTTGCTATGGCTGTGTGTTCTGTTTGTCTCTTTTCAATCTGTCTTTGCGTAAGTCAGCAAGATTGTGCGGCTGGTCAGTGGGTGTTCGGCCAAGATTTCCTTTTGTGAGTCGAGTGAGTGTGAGATGGTGGTGTGGGTTGGCGGACGGGTTTTTCCTCGCCGGAGCGGGCCTTCAGAACGGTAGGAGTCCTTCCTTCCTTCCTTCCTTCACATCACCGGCCCAGCTTGTGACTCCATTCGCCCCTGGAATTTGCTCTTTACTGCTATTTAAAATGATGTCGCCTGCCCGTTTTTCACTGAATTGCAGCACCATGCTTGGGGGTCGAATGCGCCTGCGGAATTCAAACTGGAGGAGGTGAAGGAAGACCGACTGGAGGGGTCGGGCAAACGACAGGTCAAGTACCTTGACTGGTCACCCCTGTCCACTTTCCTCGTCACCGCACACAACTTTGTCTCCATCGAGACACAGAAAGCTGAAGGTGGGTGCGTGCGTGGGTAGGTGGGTGAGAGTGCGTTTCCTTGGAACCCCTCCTGCATGCATGGGCAAGCAGCGGGCTGCGCAAACCAGCAGTCTGTCTGCCGTGATTGGGACTTCAGTGTTTTCTTTCTTTCCTTCCTCAGTTGCGGTTTTTTTTCTACTGCCCCCCTTCTCCTGTGTTTCCCCCCCCCCTGAGTGCTTGGTCTTCCGCAGATTCTGAGTCTGGTTTCTGAAGGCTGGCCTCGTGGTCACGCAGACGTTGAAGAAGCGCTTCGTCTGCTGTCGTTTGTGTATTCCCTCCCTCCCAGTCTGGGTGTCCCATATGACAATTGCTCTCTCCTTCACTCATGCTGAGAGCTTCGTTGGTTGTCTGCTGTTTGTCTGCTGAATTGCAGGAATTGAGCACCCGGAACAGGATCGCAACATCCTGGTCTGGGATGTCGGGACAAAGAGCTCGATTGCCTCTTTTTCCCGTCGCATTGCTGATCGTTTCTGTTGGCCGTCTATTCGATGGACCCCAGACGAGTCTCTCTGTCTGTACAACGACCACAGAGGGATCACGTTGCTGAAGGGGAAGGAGCTTCACACAGCCCCCCCCCTTCTGTTCATCGCTTTTGACGGCCTTCAGCATATCGAGCTAGCACCTGATGACTTCTCTGGTGGTTCCCTGCCTGGTCTGCCTGGTCGACAGACTAGTGCAGATGGGTCAGGGGGGACTGGAGGAGATGAGAAGGAATCCTTCTCTCGTGAGAAGGGAGGGGGAAGCGGGAGCAGCAGCCAGAGGGGGGGGCACCACGACTCGTTCGAGAAGGAGAAGGGGAAGAAGGTGCTCTTTGCGGCTTTTCAGCCTGTGAAGGGTACCTCGTTGAAGAATCGCCCCCCCGCTGTTGTTCGCATTTTTGACCTCCGAGTCGATGAGGAGGCTCAGACGGCGCAGTCCATTCTCAGAGGAGGGCGGAAGGGGGAGTTGATCGATCTGACTGCCGCCGTTGCACTGCCAGGGGGTGCGTCAGTGTCTGAGATCTCCACAAAGAAGAAGAAAGACAAGAAGGAAAAGGACAAAGCAGGAGGAGAGATGAACGGAGTTGGGGGCACCGACGGTACAGACGTTGGTGCAGGTGCCAACGGGGAGGTGGGGGGGAAGAAGGAAAAGGTTGAGAAGAACGGTACCAGTGAGGGGGGGGCACCTCTGTTGAATGGGTTGCTCGTTCCCCCCGGGGGTGCTGGTGAGAAGGACGTAGACAACCTGAGTGAGCACAGTGGGGCTGTACTCTCCGAGGGTGAGGGGGGTGCTGCCTGGCTGGGTGCTGAGGAGAGGGGGAAGCAGGTGAAGGCCCTGTTTGAGCGAGTCTTCCCCCCCGGCTCCAACGTCTCTGAGTGCAGACTGTGTTGGTCCCCTCAGGGGAGGGCGCTGATTGCATTTACACACACGGAAGACGATGCAGGAAGTGAGTCAGTCGTTTTGTCTGTTTGCCTGGCCGTTTCTGAAAAGTAGGAGAAAAAAGAAAAAACTGTCGTTACTGCTTCTTTCCGTCTGTTTTTCGGTCCTCTCTTCAGCAAGGAAGTCGGAGGGTCTCTTCTGTTCTTGTTCGTAAAGCGCTGGAGACATGCAGAGGCACCGAGAGAGATGAGACGCTGGTCGTGTGACTGGTCGCTATGCGGCATGGTTTCGGTGACTTCTGCTGAAGAAAAGAAAGAAGTAAAGGGAAGTATGTGAGTGGCAACATCTGACGGTATTCCGGTCGTGTGTGTCGATGTTAACAAATCCACGCAGAAAGGAAAAGTGAATGAGAACTTCTCTCCACGTGTTCCGCTTGTGCTGCTTTTTCTGCGCTGGTACAAGAGGTTGTGTGTTAAGTCCGTACAAATATATTTGTGTGTGAGAGTGTGTGCGTGTGGGTGTGTGCGTGTGTGTGCAGACCAAAGCTACTACGGTCAGACGAGCGTTGCGTGTCTCCGCATCGACTGGCTGTACAAGGAGGAGAAGATGGGACAGAGCGTTGAGGGCAGTCCCAGGCTGACAGAGAAGTACATCAACCGGAAGGGGGAGCCTGTGGCAGACGTTCAGTGGAATCCCGATCCGAAGAGAGAAGAATTCATCATCATTGACGGCCACACCAACGCAGCGAGAGCCGTCTTGTTCGATGGCAAAAACGTCACAGAGAAGAAGCAGCTGGTGGTCGACTACAGAAACACGATCGCATGGAGTCCGATGGGCACCATGGTGGTCGTGGGGGGTTTCGGGAATCTGAAAGGTGACCTGGACTTTTTCTTTCGAGACTCCGAGAAGAAAGACATGAGAAGGGTGAAGCACATGAACGCCCACCAGACCGTCTCGTGCTTGTGGGCACCTGACGGGAAGCATGTCTCCTTGGCGGTGCTTGCTCCCCGTAGAAGGGTGGACAACGGCTACAAGATCTTCGATTTTAACGGTCGGTGAGGGAGAGGAGGCAACGAGACCCTCCGAGAAAAGGCGGGGCTTCGCTTGCTTGTTTGAATTCGCCCCTTTCTTTTCGCTGTGTCTATTGCTTCGCATTTTTACACCCCGGTTCTCTTCTCTCGTGTTTGCGTATATTATGCCATCTCCTCTGGAAATGTCATGGTGGTGTGTACTATTTCGTCATTGGGTTTTCGGCCTCTTGGGTCGTTCCTGTTTTTATGCCTCTCTCTGGCCTCGTTATCCTTTCTGCGCGGCATTGTATGCGCTTCTCTCCATCCATCCATCCCAATCTCCCTCTCTCCTTCTGTCAGAGTGTATTGACGAGTAGCCTCCGCATAAGGTAAAGATCATCACCGATGAATACTCGAAATGTACCACATGCATGATGTGTTAATGAATGAATGATCCTTCCTTCCCTCCCTCCAGGCGCTCTTGTGGCCCAAAGACCCTTCGAGGAGCTCTACGAAGTCGGGTGGAAGCCTGTGCCCCGGGGGGTGTTCAGGGACCCCGGCCGCCCCACTCTCCTGGACACAGAGGGGGACGCCCCGCACCCGTCTCAGGAAAAGGCGGCGAACAAGTACATCCCTCCGCATAAGAAGAAAGAGCTCGAGAAGCAGGAGGAAAGGGAGAGAGGGGTGTCGAACGGAAGCAGCGGTCCCTCTCCGATGATCCCCTCCATGTCCCCCTCCACTGGAGGAGCCGACAAGGAGAAGGGAGGAGCCGTGCCAGTGCCTCTTCCCCCGTCTCGAGAGAGAGAGGAGGGGGAGAAAGAGAAGGCAGACGCCGCGGAGGTGGAGAAGAAGAAGGAGGCGAAGGAGGCATCTGCCAAGAAGAAGGGCCAGGCGATGCAGGAGCAGGAAAGGAAGGAGAAAGAGATGCCGAGACGGGAGAAGATTGCCCCCCCTCCTGTTGCAGGACAGGAGAAAGAGAAGGGGTCAGTCACCCCTCCCGGTTCTCTTCCCAAAGACAAATCAAAGGAAGCTGCTCAGCAGCAGAAGGAAAAGGACGAACATGGAGACGACAAAAAAGGTCAGTCAGTCAGTCAATGCGCGGCAGTTAACAGAAAAATATGTGTATGTGATACCCTGGTTCTAATATATTTCTAATAATCCCATTTTACCCTGCCCTCTCTCCCTTCGTGTCCCGCCTACCTCCTCCTTCGTACTGCATGCATCTGGTCGGATTTGCCTGTCGCATGGCTTTATGTTCATACCCATCTTTTCGTGTCTGCCCCGTGATGATTTACGCCGAAGAAATGGCAACAAGGCGAAGCAGTCGCTCTTATTCATGTGTGTCGGTTCATCGAAACTCCGTTCGCGCATCCTTCCGACTTGTCCTGTCCTTCCATCCATTACATTCTCCTAATTTGTGGCTACGATTGTTTCCATCGACCCACGTCCCATCTGCATACACATTTAAATATAAGTCTCTGTGGTGTTTCGGTCGTTCCTCTGCAGACGAGGCCAAGGCGGCTGCTGGAAAGGGCGTTGCACCCGCCGCAGCGGCGAAGAAGGAGAAGGAAAGGGCCGAAAAGGAGAAGGCTACCACTGCAACCCCCACTTCCGCAGGCGTGCCGCTGGGGCCTCTTCGGGAGCCCGCACTCGTCGCATCTACCTCTGCTGGAGGCGCCCCCGCAGTGAAGAACAACGCGATCGGCAGCCCCCCTCTGAAGGAGACGGTCAGTCAGTCAGTCAATCAGTCAGTCATTGTGTGGATGGAAGGGTGCAGGACGTGACCGTTACAGAATCTCCTAAAGAGGAGTCTTGGGAACTGAACATTTTTTTTTCTTTTGTCAGAAGACTTTATCAGAGGGGGGAGGCAGGGAGTGAAATGGAGCAGAGTCAGTTGGTCGCGTGATGCTTTGTTAGAAAGGATCAGGACAAGTCTCACGATCGCCTTGCATGATTCTTGCCCCCCCCCCCCCC
>JAHBMJ010005769.1:0-55770 GCA_018398765.1 Chromera velia | reverse complement strand
CCCCCCCCCATTTTCCCCTCAACGATGAAATCGATTGATCGCGTCTGCATGGCAATGCTCGCAGTCAGATTTAAGCTTCTCATCTGACCGCATGGGCAAAGCCAACCTAAAGTTCTCCATTCAGATTCGAAATGTAGAAAAGACGATGGATGTACTTGAGGGGGCCAATTACTGACGTCAGATCTCTTTCCCCCGCTCACCTTGCTGTTCTCTCTCGCTCTCTGTCTGTCTGTCTGTGCAGCCTCCGATTCAGCCCGCCACCCTTCAGCAACAGCCCCCGATCAACTCTCAGCAGCCCCCTCTGCTGGAGGCCCCTCAGAACATCAAACCTCCTCTGACGGCCCAGAGCCTTCTGGCAGGGGCCCTGTCTGGAGGCCCGGGCTCTTTCGGTACCGCTTCCCAGACGGGCAGCAGGAACGCTTCCTCCAATGCCCTCTCGAGCCTCGCCCCCGGATCTGTGGGTGCGCCAGTCCGTCCTCGACCCGCCGCCGCAATCCCCACCGCCGCAGATCTCGCTGAGCAGAAAAAAGAACGCACGCCTGCCTATGTGCCTGCAGGCAGAGAGAAGGTACAAGCTCAGCAACAGCAGCAACCCGTCGCTCACATGGCGCCTGGTGCCCCCATCCCTTCCAAGCAGCCCATGCAACCGCAACCCCAGCAGATGCCTCCCCAGACTACCCAGCAACCTCTCAGACCTCAACAGACCCCCCTTCCCTCCGCAACCCCCAAACCAGGCATGCCTGTCGTTGCACCGTCTCCTACAGGTTCGACAACTTCCACCGTCCAGACAGTGCAGAGAGTCCACCCCTCGGCAGCTGCGCCCACCGCCGCTGCCACCCCCACAGGAGCCCCTCAAATGCAAATGCAGCAGCACGCACAGCGGGCAGCAGCGCAGGCCGCTCCTGGGGCTGCCGTGCGCCCCCAGGCCCACCAAGCACAAGCACAGCAGGGCTTGTACACGCAGCCCTCGCAGTCCGGTCTCCCCTCTGCTCACCAACAGCACGCCCAGCAGCAGCAGCAGCAACAGGCTGGATCGGGAGCCCCTTCGCACCTTCAGGCCATCTGGGCCCGCCCTGTGCCCCAGACACAGGCGTCGCCCTACACCGGTACCCCGGGGGCAGCTCCGGGGGCCCCGACGCCGCAACAGCCCCAGCAGCCCACACGCCAACCTGCAAGCGCCCAGCCTCCTCCCTACTCTGCGGGAGGACGGCCGGCCCCTCAGAGCGACCAGGCGCAGCAAGCATCCAACGATTTGAAGCAGCTCCTGGGCATCGGAGGGATGGTGCAGGCCCAGCAGGCGCAGGCAAAGGCCCGGATGGCGTCGCCCATGGAGAGGGAGAACTCTCAGCAGGGGCACCAGGCGTCGCCCACCACAAGGGACCCATTCGACCACTGGGGGGGGGGCCAGAACTCCCAGGCACGGCCCCAACTGCAGCAATATGGTGGCATGCCGGGGCAGCCTCAGCAGACTGCCCAGCCCCTGCAGTCTCGTCCTTCTGCAGACTCGCTCCACTCCTCGCACTCGCACCACCACGCCCTTCACGGACAGGCGGTGCAGGCAGGAGCACGCACACCTGCGCCCATGCAGACTCAGCACCAGGGTCAGCATCCTGTTGCCCAGCACAGGCAGCAGCAGCAGCCCGCAACACACATGCAACAGCAGCCTCTTTTAGGCCAGCAACAGCAGCAGCAGCAAATGCAGCGTCAGCAGGCCGCAGCGACTGCGCAGGCCCACCGGACAGCTGCAGGGCAAAGCGGGCAGACCCCAGCCTACCCACAGGGGTACTACACGCCTCAGCAGCAGCAGCAACAACAGCAGCAGCAGCAGGCACAGCAGTACTATGGAAGCTACTCTGGAGGGGCACAACAGCAGCACCACCACCAGGCACCTGACTACGCCCAGCAGACTGCCCCGCGTGCAGCCGAGAAGGCCCCCCCCCCCCAGGCCGCCTCCTCCCGAGTGGACCCCATGGCCGACAAGTGCTGGGAGTACCTGGACCCTAAGGGACAGAGACAGGTCGGTCTGTAGGTTTGTGGCTGGATGGGAGGGGGGGGGGATCGGGTCAAAATGTAGACATACACGTTGCCTTGTGGGATTAACTAGATCGAATCCTTTCCTCGTCCCTCGGTATAGTTTGTTTTCAGATTTCCTTCGAACTGCGCTTGTCGCTGCCTCTCCTTGGCAACGGATGTACTTGCATCCACGAAGCATTGCTCGCATGTACCTGTCCCACTTGTCTTTTCTTTTGTTTCCCCCCCCATCTTTCCTTGATTTGCATGCAGGGTCCTTTTGTGGCTGCTCAGATGGCCAACTGGGCAGAGCACGGGTACTTCAACGGGGACCTCCGTGTGCGTGTGATTGGGGTGATGCAGGAGTTTATGGCTTTGAACGTGATGTTCCCCGACAAACCCACAAGGTTTAAGGTGCAGCCGCGAATCAGGTAGACAGAGAGAGAGGGGGGGGGAGATGGATGGAGACGGAGTTTTGTCGGAAGCAGGTTCGGTGGCAGGCAATGAGCATACGAACAAAAACACAGCAACCACAAGGAGGGGGGCAAGGAAGGCGTTCAGCAGCTTCTCCTTGATCGTCCCTTCTTTGAGTGTGCGTGACAGCTTAGCGTGTTCTGTGAGAGAGTGGGGGTCAGAGAAGGTAAGGTAAGGAAGTTCACCCTGTCTCCTCCCTCCCGTATGTGAACCCGACTGTCCCATCCTCCCTCTCTTCATCGCTGCACTTCTGTGCCCTCGACTTTTTGAAGCTATGCATGCCAGCTTGTTGACGGGATGCCGTTTTTTTTTTGTTTTCTGTTTTCTTTTTCTGCTTCGCCTCGCATGAGGCGGGGGGGGCTTTCAATGCAGTCACGGGAGGAATGCGACAGGTGGAAAGGCGACTGACGAGCTAAAAGCAAAAAAAGGCATGCAGTAGAAGGCTGTCTGGCACACGAGTAGAAGCATTCTCTCTTTCTGTTCAGCTGTCTGTCGTCTATCTTTCTGTCTTGCTGACTGACTGATCTGACCGTTGAACGAAGAGATGGGTGAAGCGATCGTGTGCCTCCAGCTGTGCGAGGGAGGGGAGGCCTTTTTTTCTTTTCTTTTCTTTTCTTTTCACTTTAGTCGCATCGTTCTTGCCGGCTGGCTTTGGCTTGCTCGTGTAAAAAAAGACAGACAGAAGGAAGGAGAGTATCTGTTGGAGAGTCTCGATCTCAATTTACTCACTCGACCATCTCCTGGGATTCTTCTCTCACGAAGTGTGTCCGCTCTCTCTCACTCTCTCTCTCTCTCATTTCCTCTCTTCTCTTCGTTCATCCATCCGGTTCCGTTCCTTGCAACCCACCACCATTGACTCCCTTTCTGTGCCCCCCTCGTCTCCTCTGTCAACCTCCGATTCTTACCCTGACTGCCCCCCCTGCCCGTCTCTTTTCTCTCCCTTCTTTCCTGCATGGCTCCCTTGGTTGAAAGAAGTTCCATCGTCCCTCCCTCTTTCAAGTAGCGTGTCCTTCCTTCCTTCCTGCTTCTCTGGGAAGTAACTCTGTGAGTGATTGAGTCTTTTGTTGACTGGCGATTGATACACATAAACGCACAAACAGACTATCTATGTTAGATCGGAAGGAGGGAGAAAGGAGAGAGGCGGAGAGAAGGGAAGTCAAAGAGCGAGGCAGGTCGGCTCGCCTGGTCTCCGCTCAGATACCTGGTTGTTGCCTTCCCCCCCCCCTTTTTTTCTTTTACATTCTCGCCGTTTTTCTTTGTGACAGAAGAGAAGGAAAACAAAGGGCCTCTCCCATTCGCAAAAAGAGAATGAAAACGTTTACGAGGTCGGCATTTGAGAAGTGGAGAAGAGCCTGGACAAACTGTAAAGAAAGAACTCGAGGTGGTGCAGAAAAATCAAAGCAAGCGGGGGGTTGCTAAACGGAAGAAGGCTCCCTGGTGCCGGTTTTCCGTGTGTCCGTGTGTCCGTTCCCTTTTGTTTTCGTTTTCTCTCACCCAGCGTCAGATGCCTGCAAGAGTCAGTCGGAATGTTCCCTCTCGTCTCTCTCTTTCTCTCTCGCCACCTCCCCTCCTCTATGGGCGTTTCTGATTCCGATCACTGCGCTCACTTTCTCTCCCCCACTTTCTGCTGCTGCTCCTTCCGTCTGAGAGAGGAACAACCGACAAAGAAGAAGGTTGATGGACTGATTTTCTTTTTTATTTCAGAAGATGAGGGCTTGGTTCTTTTAGAGAGACAGAAGGAAGGAAGGAAGCATGCTTGAACAGTAAAAGATCTGCAAGCTGATTTGTCCTCATCCTTCGGTCAATTGGCCCGTTTCCTTTGTTTATCTGTTTGTTTGTGTGTCATAACGTCAATCAGTACAAAGCGTGTGTGAGTGTATCCGATAAGGTGAGTTCTGCCAGCGCGGAGTGGAGGCAATGCAGTTGTGCTGCTTGGTGCACGTTACGTCGCGCCTCTACCGCCGCAAGCTTTGCGTCTGGCTGGCAGGCTTCGGTCCACGTGCTGGTGAATTTCCTTTCTTCCGACTCGGTCCCTCGTCTCTCTCTGTTGTCTTCCTTCCTCTTCTGTGTCCCTCTCGCCTGCGGGTGTGGACCGCAGAGAAGAGAAAGAACAGTGAGCTGATCGAAAGAAGCAAGCTTGGCCTGCTGGGGTTGAAGGAAGGCGTCGGGAGGGCAGAAGAGTCAGACGCGCTTTGATGGGCAGAGAGGTGGTCCCTTTCCTGAAGGGGGGAGGGTCTTGGGAAGAGAGGAGGAGACAGAGAGAGCAAGAGAAAGAAAAAAAGACAACATGCAGGTAGGTAGATGTGAACCACAGGGACCAGGAAGGAAGGGAAGACACAGTCCGTGTGGAGAGAAAGGATCGAAGCAGAGGTGCCGAATTTGTTTGTTTGTTGCCCTCTTTGTTATATTCTGTTCTGTGCTGTTCTGTTCTGTTCTGTCGTGTGTTGGCAAGAGTCAGGCAGTCAATGAGTCACTCATGATGTGGACATGATCAAGAGAGGCTTGCAAGCATTTGGATGAATGCACTTGGTCCATCCACTGACCGATAGATGCTCTGCATTATTTGACTGTTTAGACTTGATTCTTTCTTTCTTTCTTTCTTTCTTTCTTTCTTGTTCTCTTTCTTTCTTGTTTTCTTTCTAGCTTTCTTGTTTGTGCTGGCTGCCTGGCTGGCTTGCTAGATGGTCAAGAGAAGCAGAGAGGAGGAGAGAGGATTGAGGGGGACGTCCCTGAAATGCCCCCCTGCCCCCCCCATCCCCCCCGTTCTTCCTTTGCTGATATCGTTTTTTCTCCCTCTCTTTTGGGCGTATTACACCGTCATCTGATCCGTTTCTATCGCTCCGTCCCGCCTCTCATTTTCTATCTTCTCTCATTGTTTCGTGCGCCTTCTGGCGTGTTTTTTGGTGATAACAAGTGAGCTTGGGGGGGGCTCTGAAAGCAGAAAAGGAAGGACAGAAGGAGCCGCGAATGGAAAAAAAGAAACCGGAGAGGTCCCTGGAAACCCCCCTTGTTGCTTCAGCACAAAGGCAAAAAAAGAGGGATGAAAGAGACATCCTGCTGGACTGGCCGACTGACAGACCTGCTGCTTTTGCTTTTGTCCTCTTTCCTCCTCCCTTCCGTTCTTTTTTTTTTCTTTCTCCTAGCCATATCAAAAGAGGAGATGGATGGATGAAAAGAAAGGGGGCGCGGGGTCTTGATGTTTGCTTGCCTGCGGGAGTGTCAGCTGAGTCGTCGAATTGCCTGCCGAATGGTTCTATGACATGACCTGTCCTGATCCTGGCAAGATCTTCGAACGAGGGAAGGAAGGAACGAAGGAAAGCCCTTCGGAAGGTGAAAAAATATTGAGAGGCGGACACCAGAAGGAAAATTTCAAAAGCGTATCGGGTGACGATTCTCGACAGTCAGACAGTTTCTCCAGTTCTTTCCTTCTCTTTTCAAGTGCATGTCCTCTGAAGACCTCTTGTGTAAAAGAGAGGGTTGGAGGGCGTCGAAGAGAAAGAAAGAAGCGGCTTGCAAGGAGCTGGAGTCTTCTCTTCATTCAGGCTTGTGCATGCTTTGCTCATGCAAGAACAAACAGAAACACCAAAAGTATGCAGATTGAAATGAAACACAAGAAAAGTGAAGGAAAAAAAAGAGAGAGGTGAGTGCCTTGGCGATCTCTCTGATCATGCAGCAAGCCTGCGTGCGTCGGAAGATCTCAAGCAGTTTTTGAAAGGCGAACCGACAAACCAGAAAGGTTGGTTTGTGAAGCACCTGAAGAAAGGAAGGGAGAGTGGATTACAAAGAAAGAACAAAGTCGATGAGGGCTGTCCGTATGTGCATACAATACACGTAAATGAACGAGCGAGAGAGTTGGTGCGCGCATGCTGCACGGAAATGATTTTGGTGCTTTGGAGAGAACGGCTTCAACGGGCCGGGGGGGGCGCGGGAGATGGGTGGGGTGCGAGGGGATTCATCTGCCTGTCTGTCGGCCTGCTTGAAACTGTCCTTTGCTTTGCAACAATGCAATGCAAGCAGCACGCCTTCTCGTTTCATCTTCTTCTGTTGCTCTTCACTCTCGCTCTTTTCTGCTCTTCTTTGTAAGGAAAGGAAAGGGGAGGGCCTATCCTTCTGTGGTCCCTCTCTCAACATGCAGGCAGCAACTGTCTGTGTCTTCCTGCCTGCCTTCATTCCTGCAAGCGTACCTGTGACATCGTCCATCGAGCAATGGGAGGCAGACTGATTGATGCATGCATGGATTAGAGATCCCGCCCGCCGCCCTGCCCTATTCAGTCTACCCTATTTTCCCACCCACAGCTGAGAAATCCCCCCTCCCTAGACCCACGAGTGCCGATGACTGTTGACCGTCGGGGCTCCTTTCTGTTCTCTGTTCTTCCCCCGTCTATCTGTTTGCTCGCATCTGAAAGAAAAGACTCTTTCTTTGCCTTTTCATCCAACAGAAGCGACTGCTGGAAAGAATGTTGACTTTATTTTTTCTGTGAAGTGTCGCGTGCACCTTCTGACCGAGAGTCTTCTGTTTTCACAAGCAAGAAGCGAAAGAACTTGAAGAAAAAGACAGATCAACGAAACGAGGGTGAAAAGAGAAACATAAGAAGAAAGCAGACAGGGAAGGTGGAAGGAAGGAATGGTGGAGTCTTGATCGATGTGTCCTCTGTGTAGGTATCTCGTTTCGTCCTTTCATCCGTTCCTTTCCTTTGGTGCATCAATCAAACGTCTTCGAATCTCTCTCCCTCCCGGTCTACGTGCCTATCTGTTTTGGGTGGCTGGTTCTGGTACGCTTGTCAGGTTCGCAACACCCACCCATCATCTTCTCTGGCAGTGGCAGGAACCATCTTTCTTTCATTCTTGTCTTCTTTCTTGTTGCATTTTAACACAAGGAAAACCACCCGGTGTCTTCCTCACTTCTTGAGGGCCTGCTTTCCTTTACTTCTCTCTCTCTTTCCTTGTCGGGCTGCCAGAACCCGACTTTCTTGACCAGTTTTCGTCTCTTTCCCTTCTTCTCCCTTTCTTCTCTGGCGAATTCGTGCTTGCCCGATGAAGGTAGGACAGGACAAGAACAGAGGATGACAGAGAGAGACAAAGGGATGGGAAGAAAGGAAGGAATGGGATCTGAATGAGACAATGCGAAGGAAGAAAGTGAAGGAGAGAAAACTGATGCAATACGCCCGCCCGCCGTTCATCCCATCCGGCCTTTGACTCTTTTCTTATTTTCATGAGCGTGAAGCCTTGGAAAGAGAGAAGGAAGAGGCCGCGTGTGAAGGAGAACACACACAAATACCACCATCGTGCAAACCCAAACCCACGAGCGCCGATGCATGAAAGCATGAGCGCGGGAGTAGAAGGGAAGAAGAAGGAAGGAACAAAGCTCATGCTAGCTAGTGAGTAGGCCTCGTCTCGCTCCCCTTGTTGATTACTCATTCCTCCGTACGTACGTATCCGGACCGTCTGAGGGCAGACTGTGCATTCGTTTGATTATCCCTTCCTGCCTTGCCTTCCTTTCTCTGCTCTCTCTTGATATGATATCTTTCCACATCCAATCTTTCTCTCTCCCTCTCTCCCTCTCTCTCACTCTCTCTTTCTCTCTCTACCATTGACTGAACAGCGTCATGATGATCTGAAGTGAAGCCTGACCTGCAACAAACAGACAGATGTACCTACCTCCGGTGTTTGGTTGTGTGTGGTTTCTATCGTATCGATTTATCCTCTCGAACTCTGTCTGTCCCTGTCTTTTTTCTTTCTGTCTGTCTTGTCTGTCTGTGTCGTGTTGATCCTGTGCATATACTGTGGTGAAGACGGTCCTTTCTTCCTGTTCTCTCTCTCTCTCTCTTTCTTCTTTCTTTCCTTCTTTCTGTTACTCCTTTTCTTCTTTGTTTGTCCCATCACAACTTGATGATTCTTTCCGAATAAAACTGGAGGGGGACGGAAAGGGTGAAAGAAAAGAGCGGCTGGAAAACAACCGACCGTTTATGCATCTTGTTTGAATCTATCCCGTTTAAAAAACGAAAGCAAACGACGAAAAGTAACGAAGAAGCGTCGGGAGGGCAGGAAGGGGGCCGGCAGGCAGCAGGTGGCCGTGGAAGGAAGGAAGGAGTGATCTCTCTCTCTCTCTCTCGCTGGCTGCCTGCCGACTCGGGATGCCGCCTAGTAGATGGATCACTCGACCGATTGCATGGGGTCTGCCTGCCTGCTTGTTTGTGCTGGATGGGCGGATGAAATCTGTCTGTCCCTGTGCATGCGCAGGAGCAGCAGCAGGAGCAGGAGCGGGCTTCCGGGACAGAGTGCCTCAAAAGAGTCCGGAAGCGAAGGGACTAAAGGGGTTGCGAAGGTGCATGGTCTCTTGCACGCTTTCTTTCATTTCCGCCGGCATCTGGTTACTTGCTCGCTCTTTGACTCACTGTCTGCTGAGCGTGGTGGCGCGCGCGTCTGTTGGTCGGTCGGTCGGTCCTTGGTCTGTCCTTCCTGCGTTTCTTGTCCTGTCCTATCCTTCGTCTGTAGTGATGATCAACCAATCAGCCAGTCATTCAGGCTTTTCATGACCTCAATCAATGAATCAATGATCCCGGCAGTCTTGTCACCACGTGACCGCATTTTTGTACGCGAATTTACGCACAGCCCAGCCTCACTCAACAACACGTTGACATGATAATTCTTTTCCATTCTTCGTTCGTCTTCTCTCACGCTCAAATTTCTGTCTGTCTGGTTGATGGCTGCTTGCTTGAGCCTTTTGGATTCGCCCGTCCTGTCTCTCTCTCTCTCTCTCTCTCTCTCTCTAAGGCGGCGAAGACATCTTGGCCAGGCCTTGCGAAGGAAGTATCAGAGGAGAAAGAAGGAAAAGAAAGCAAAACCCACTGAGCAGCTCTACGGAAAGACCGTATGCAAACGAGATTTTAGAATGGAGACAGGGACAGAGAACGAACAAACGTAGCCAGGGGGAGAGAAGAATAGAGAGTCATGCAGAATGTTGTATAAAGATAAAGCCAACAAGAGCAGGAAAGGCTTTTTCGGAGAGGGGTAAGAGAAAAGGGAGGGAGGGAGCAATGTCTGGGAGGAGGTAATGAAGGTGCGTGCTTGAAGTTCATCTGCCTTCTTCCTCTGTTGCACTCCTTTCTTATTCTTTATTCCTTCCATGCAGGCAGGCAGGCATGCAGCATGGAAGGCAAAATTCGCTTCGCTGTTTTCTCTTCAACCAATCCCTAGCCGAGCTGTTTTCCCTCCCTCCTCGCCCCCCCACTCCCTCTTCTCTTCCCTTCTGTTCGGTGTTCTTGTTGAGCACGAGGGGCAAGAGAAGCAGAGACTCGAAAGTATACAAGAAGGCCACTACGGACGTGCAAGCAGTGGATCAATTTTCCGCCCTCCCTCCTTCTTCTTCTTTTGAGTAACGTGAGTGCGCGAAGAAGGCCTGCAAAAAAAGTAATAGATGGACGGACAAATTAAAAGGAAAGGGAGAGCATCATAAAGCCAGGCCTGAGGAAGAGAAAGCGACAAGCAGAGAGCCACGGTTGGCTGCTGCACGTTGGGTGGGTGCACTCTGCCATGCAGGTGTGTGTGCGGTGGGTCCGAAACGGAGTTCGCTTTCAGGGGAACTTCAGAGACACTCCCTGCTCTGTTTGTGCTTGTCGGTTTCTCCGTCTTGTTGATTCTTCCTTCTACGCTCGATCGAGCTAGTACGCCTGACGGGAGAGTGATAAACAAACGGGCCAGCTGACATTCCGCTAAGAAAGAGAGTGGAAAAACAGACGGAAGCGTCCTCCCTCAACAAAAACACGCATGCACGCACCTCTTCCCTCCCGGCCTTGCTCCTCCTTCCATCTTTCTTCCTTGATCATGCCTGATTTGAAATAACGAGCGTCCCTTCTCTCCTTCCTACCCTGCTCACCTGCTGGGTGGACCTGCCGACGGCTTCCTTCTGTTTCGCTATCGGCCGGTTCAAGCTCCTGTTGTCTGTATCTGATTCCTCACTCAACCCTCCTCCTCCCACCTCTTAGAGTCTGTCGGGTCCACTCGTGCATCTGTCAGCGCCTCTACTTGTTTCTCCCTCCCTCTCCTCTCCTCTGACTGGCTGATCGATGCGTCCGTGTATCGGTCTGTCACCTGCGTGAGGGAATTAAGCGTTCGTTCAGGAAAGGAACGAAGGAAGATCAGCCTGGAGAGCCGTCCAGCCCAAACGTTCCCCTTCGGAGCGTGTGGATGGCAGTGCGTTCACGGAGAAGCAGCAGGAGCAGGGAAGGAAAGGAAAGGGAATGCCTAGGCCAAAGTCGGCAAAAGGCAAACCGCACGGGGGGTCCGCAGTGAACAATGCATTGCCTGCCTACCTGCCTGCCATGAGGCGCTCACGGAGTCAAACAGACGAAAAAGAATGGCGAGAAAGGATGCCAGTCGAAAGGGAACCACAAAAGAAGAAAGGAAGAGACGTCTTTCAATCAACTGAGGGTGTGTGGGCCGGAAAGAGGGGTGCAGAGCTGCGCCTGCATCAAAACAACGAGTCGCTCACTCTCTCGGAACAGCTTATGCAGGACCGACAGATGGACCGGTGGGTGAGGGCTGCTTGCCGTCAGTCGTCAAGCTATGCGGATCTTCCAGCCTCATCTCGTCGCAATGAGAAAATGAAGCGGACAACTCTATAGAGCTTTTCTATGCTTTTCTAGTTGCATGCTCGGTTTGTCAATTGGTTGACTCTGATTGACGGACATGCATGCCACGTGCATGTACATCATTGCATGGTCGAGCAGGCCGCCCCTTCATGCAGGCAGTACGCACGTACGCAGCGCCAGTTTGAGTGCGAGCCGGACAAAAGCACCGTGAACACACCTATGTAGGAGTACTACACAAAGGAGATACCTCAGTTGTTCAACTGTTCTTGTATGCATTACATTGCATGTCTAATTCCTTCTTCATTCTCATAATATACACGATCGCCAACAGACTTCAGCATCAAATTACTGTTAAACGTGTATTTAATCATAAAAATTTATAAACCGGGGCGAGGTGTTAATAAGAGTTTTTTTATTAGTTTCGTTAGCATGGCTCCGAGTCGTTAATACAATGTTATATATGATCTGTACAGACTAGCGCCTAGGAGGAGGCCGTCTAGTCTCGTATGGAAGGTCCATAGATCTCCGAATCGGTCACATGAGTTTATCAAAGCTATTCTCCTTCAATCCTCTCATCAGGCAAGGAGGAAGCTGACTACAATCATATGAGATATCGATCCGTGCAGTGCAGGCAGGGCAAATGCCGTGGCCCCCAGCCGTACACGCACTCGAAATGCAGGCATGCCATAGCCGTGACGTAGTACCGGCAGTCACGCTGCTTCTGCTCCATTGTGTGCCCACCGTGGCACACAACACGAATTACTTTCTCTCTTTTTCTGTTTTCTTTCTTTCTTTTTCTCTTATTCTTTCTCTTCTTCTTTCTCCTCTTTCTTTTTGAAATTCTCGATCTGTCTGTCTCAGACAGTCTTTCTCTCTCTCTCTCTCTCTCTCTCTCTCTCTCTTTCTCTCTCTCTCATTGATTGTTTGTTTGCTAGTTTTTCTTTCATGTTTCTTTCGACTTCTCTGAAGAGAGAAACAATGAGAGAAGAGAGGAAACGGTGAAAAGAACATTGAAGAATGAGGACAGGGATGGAAAAGAGAATGAACCAACTGCTTTCTTTTTTTCGGACACACCACGTTCTATTAGAAGAAGTCTGGAAAGACTTGAACGGTGCGATCAAGAATAACAAAACAAAAAGAAATCCATGCAAAAAGAAAGGAATGCACGATACTTCTTCGTACCCCATTGAACCCTATTAGTGAGAATTCAAGAATACCGGGAACATCCCCTTTGGCAGCCTAAACGATGACAACCTTGGCACAGGGTTGCCTCTTCAGGCTTCAAACAACCACCTCTACAACACTGCTAAATCCGCCTGGTGATGGCGCCCGACGAATCTTTTTGGGACCGCCTTTTAAGACAGACTTTTCTGCCGTCCTGGCGGCGATACAGATAATACTGTGCTAGAGGAGCTTCATCTTGGGGAGGAAAAAGAAATGATTCTGATGTCTGTGCGGGCGCAGGAAGAGTGCTTGCTTCTCTTTCTGCCTCGGCCTGCATGGTTTTATGCATTACTTTGCAGGTTGCCTTCTTTTTCGCTTTGATTCGGTTCTTCTCCGTTTGAGAAACGTGAAAAAAGGACACGTTGACTGCCTTGAAGGGGGTATCCCCCGCTTCAGAGCTTGCGCAGGGAACACGTTCACAAAAAGAGGGACTGGCACCCTCAGGATGAAAGGGCATATCTTCCGCATTGGCATCGTTGGAGATGGGATCCGGAAAAAGTGTTTCTGCACTTGCATGGCGAGAGGAACTCTCAACAGCCTCTGCATTAGAAGATGGGGACACGGTTTCCTTAGCGCTCGTGAGAAGGTGCTTACGCCCGGTTGCTGAAGGAATGCTTGATTTAGAAGGAAAGATGGTGACAGTCGCACTATGTGGATGGCTGTTGGGCGCTGGCATCAGTGTAGATGGGTGTGTAGTGGGGGAGACGGGAGGGCAGGGATTGGTGGGAAAATGAGAGGACCAATCCTCAACGCTCGTGCTTGCAGCACGCTCTGTCACTTGAGGACAGACCTCGTCAACGGAATCAGAAATGTGTGGCTCGGGAGGCTGCTCATCAAGGGGTGGGAGGGAAGAAACTGGGGTAAAGGTTCTTTGGTCATGCTGTCTTTGTCGGTGCAGAAATGAAGAAGAACATGAAAATGAAGTCATAAGATGTTTTGCGACTTCAAAAGAAAAAAGGTATGCAATTTCTCTTCGGGAGGCCAGGAGACGGACTTCTTTTGGGGAAAAGAAATGGCTGCTGCGCTCTTTACAATCTGGTTGGATCTAAAGCCCCTAGGTACTGGTGGTTGCTTCTGCTCTTTCTTCAATTTATGCCCTCGTGAACCTCGAGTCCCACATGGGGTTCTGCATTGACCTGGGGCACTCGATAGAGGCATACTTGGGAAGACAAGACGGATCCCCAAAAAAGAAGAAAGAAACGACAGCGTAGTGATCACCACATCTGCAAATTGATCTTCGTGCGTCTGCATAGCCCGTGTCCTCAAAAGGGCAGCAGAATAAACGTCTCGAAGATTGATCACCTTAACGGTGACATCACCGGACAAGGTGGCCATCCCAAAGCAGTCGAAGGGAAAAAACGGGCTAGCGAACGAAGAAAAATCTCACCGTGACCTTGCTTATAAACTCTAGAAGAGATGTTTGGACAAAAAAGAAAATTCTCCATCACTGAGATAACTCAATAATGATTATTGTAATAAGGCCATTATTTAGATAATAGCAATAATAATTATCCCAAACCGATAATAAGTCATAATCATTATGCAAAACCCTCAACTTTACCATAAAATTTTATCAGATTTATGAAGTGTTTTTAGATGAAAAACAAATCAAAGTTTTTAAAATAATATGTTTTAAAACTTTGATTAAGCCCTCTAGGGCTTGTGAAACATATTTTTATTTATGATTCATATAATTATTATTTTTTTAAATAATGATTATAAACCAATAATTATTAGGAAAATCAGGTTTGAATTATCCTGCTGATATCGGAATTCTGCAAGAGAAGCGCGTCAGTGCATCAACTCAGATTCCAAGACAATGAGAGGACCTGCTGCATAGCAAATGCGCGCAAAGACCCCAGGTGTGTTTTTAGAGAGGAGACGGTGAGCAAGGGATGACTGCTATTTCCTGGATCTATTGAACCAGCTCTGTTACCATGATCTATACAGACTAGCACCTAGGAAGAGGCCGTCTAGTCTCATATAGAAGGTCTATAGATCTCGGTCACGTGAGTCTATCAATCTAGCTATTCTCCTCCAATCCTCTCATCAGGCAAGGAGGAAGCTAACTGCAATCATATAAGATATCGATCCGTGCAGTGCAGGCAGGGCAAATGCCGTAGCCCCCAGCCGTACGCGCACCCAAAATGTAGGCATGCCATAGCCGTGGCGTAGTACCAGCAGTCACGCTGCTTCTGCTCCATTGTGGGCCCACCATGGCACACAACAATATATATAATACAATGTTGATGACTCTATTAATTACCTTGCAGGTAGCCAGGATTTTATGGGATTTCAGCCCAGGATTTTAGCGCATTTAAGCGGCATTTTACGGGATTTTTGCCAGGATTTTAGCGGATTTTGGCGGATTTTGCCCAGGATTCTGTCGGACTCTTAACGTTAAAAATATAATCCCTATACCTAAGATTTTAGAATCTAAAATCCTGGAAGAAAACTAAAATGCTAGCCTTTTCCTAGGATTTTACGGGATTATACAGGATTTTATGGGATTATACGGGATTTTACGGGATTATACGAGATTTTACGGGATTGTAAAGAAATGAATAAAATTAAATTCAAAGATGAATGATACACTTCAAGGCTGCACAAAAGGGATAACCGGCATCGATTGTGATCGACTTTTATTTCATTGTTTTTGTTTATGTAAAAATCATGTAAAATCCCGTATAATCCCGTAAAATCCCGTAAAATCCTGGCATTCATTTCTAAAATCCTAGGATCCAGGATTTTAGTCTTTATAATCCTTAGATTCTAAAATCTTGGAGAAATAGTCCGGCAGAATTCTGGGCAAAATCTGCCTAAATCCGCTAAAATCCTGGCCCAAATCCCGTAAAATCCGCTAAAATCCTAGGCTAAAATCCCGTAAAATCCTAGCTACCTACAGGGTACCGCTTCGATTTGCAGTTATAAAACCGGTATACATATAGTTTAATCTAGTGACCAGATTTGATTTGATATGATTTGAAGTAGGGCTTAACCTCAAATCAAATCTTAGGCCTAAAAAACTTTAGTATGATAAAGCCTACCAAATCCTATCAAATTTACTTCAAATCTGACTTTTTAACCTCAAATCTTCGAGGTCAATCCGTCATCCAGTCTCTCAAATGAGTCTTCACATTTTTTTGTACAAAAAAAACAAAAACAAATGATCACAAAAAGATTTTTTCATCAGTTTCACATGAATATCTAGCACAAATATGAACTCTCAAAAGCTTTTCTAAATGTCTGTTTAGTAAAAAAAAGGTCATCCAGTCTATTCTCCAGACATTCAAGTTTTGATTGAGGGTTTGAAGAGGTTCTTCATTATCCTGTAGCAGTTTTTACGCTTCTTTCTTTGCTAGGCTTGGGCCTTTCTTGGGTTTCCCCTTATCAAACTGATCAACGATATCAAACAATCCCATAAGTCATAACAACAAAAAAACTAGCAAGAAGGCCGCATTAGTATACAGTGCCGGCTATGTGAAGAAAGTGTAGCCTGTAGAAAGAGGGAGTAATATATAATTATAAGCTCTTAACTTATATAAGCTCTTAGCTTTGACAATAGCTCATTAATTTTGAGAGTCTTAATGTAGCTTTTAGTCTAGTTTTTAGTGATTTTCTTGTGTCTAGGGCTTTTTAGGATTTGTTAGTGGTATTGACTATGTCATATTATCTTCAGTGCTGTCAAAAGTGACCTCTAGACTTCAACCTCAAATCTACCTCAAATCTGGTCAGATTTGAGCTTGAAGCTCAAATCAAATCAAATCAAATCAAATTGAATCAAATTAAATCCTATTAAACCAAATCTGATCACTAGTTTAATCATATAGTCTGCCTTTTATGCTAAGGTTTTCATATAATCACCTTGCATGCTAAATAATTGCCTAAATTTCGCTGGGCATATTAAATTTATTAAATTCTTCTTTTATGTGTGTGAATGGTTATTCCTAGCTATTATAGCTATTTTTGCGTAGTCTCTAAGAGGTCTAGGTAGATGTGGTCATAAAAATGATCTAGTACTTCAATTTTTTCTCTAAAAAGACTTAAAAAAGTTTTGGCTCTACGCCCTGCACTAGCTAAATAAAAAAAAAGAAAAAAAAAAGTTTTGCTAGTTTTTTATTTTTTTATTTATTTATTCACCAAACAACAGTTGTTTTTCATGAAACACTCCCTGCAACACTCAAACAACACTTAAACAACAGTTGTTTATCTAGTTAAAGGGCTGATAAATAAAAAAGAAATCGATAAAAAAAAGGTTTTCTTAGTTTTTTTTTTTCTTTTTTTATCTAATGCACGGCCTAGTTTTAGCATTTTTTCAAAAAAAAAAAAAAAATCGTTTTTTCATCCTTTTTAATTAAAACTAATGATAATTAAGGGTTTTGTGATACCTGCCATATCCCTATATATGAGAGTTTTTAAACTTATTTCCTAATTTTTTAAAGTTTTTCCTAATTCTTCTTAATCAGATAATAAGTATAATGATAATGATGATGATTGCATGAGGGTTAAATCCTAGATTTAGCAATGCCACATATGCCGGGGCCCGCCAGGTTCTTTTTTGCCCCCCCAAAGCGGCGCTTCGCCGCCGAAAACTCGACTGAACCAACCAAGTGGTCTCCAGAGCTGAAAGTTAGGGGATTTCTTACCTATCCCACCCCCATCAATTCTATGGAACAGAATCTTCAGACTTCAACTATAGCTAGTGCACCAGCAGTTTCCTGTTTGCCAGTTTGTTTTTTGAAAAAAATTCATGTCCGCTCCCTTCCGTCTCCATGGCTGCTGAAAGTGTGGAGGCAGCCATCGTGGCAGTGAGGCAGTGCAGAAGCATATTTCCGGATGAGGGACCCATCACGGCCCTAATTTTAGCGTTGGAAGGAAAGTTGGCCCCCCCAGAAGAGAAGAAAGACGGAGTCCTTAAATTGTTTGACTCGCTCCAATCGAAAATGACCAACTCTTTCTCTGTTTTGTTCGAAAATCTGCTCTCGTCGACAATGCGGAGGCCTGAGTACGGGGCCAGGGAGGCCCCAAAAGAAATCCCAGGGCACTGGGTTGCGAGGGGCCAGGCCTTTTTTGACTTGTACAACGACGAATTCAATGAATTTCATGATTCATTGAATTGGTTGTCCTACAGATTGTGCGTGTCGAATGGCCTCAAGTACTTCGCATTGAAGTACCGAGTCTTCTTACTCGCTACTTACCAGACAGACATTCTGACGGGGTTCCTCGGACCTTACTACGTATGGGGGAGAGTCGTTCTGGGACTGGGGGAAGTAGATGCGTCAGCCGAGCAGGACGACATTCCGAAAGGTGATTCGATACATCTTTTTCCCCCAATGAAGCAGTGCTGGTCACACTGCGGAGGGGTGTTTGGACCAGGGAAACGGAAGAATGGGTGTATGGATGCATGAGTGCATGAACAGATGGATGGACCCTGCCTGCCTGCCTGTACTTGCCTGCCTGCCTCTCTGCCCAGCTGCCTGCCTGCCTGCCTGCCTTGTGTGCCTTGCCTGCCTGCCTGCCTGCCTGCCTTGCCTTGCCAGGCTTGCCTGCCTGCCTGCCTGCCTGCCTTGCCTGTTTGCCTTGCCTGCCTACCTTGCCTGCCTACTTTGTCTGCCTGCCTTGTCTGCCTGCCTATCTGCTGGGCTGTTCGCCTGCCTGCCTGCCTGGTGATGGATGGAGGGATGAATGACTTGATGGTGTATGTGCGCCTCTGTGAGTACAGAGGTGATTTGTGGAGTGGATCCCATGTTTGACGTGACGGACGAGAGGATGCGTGCCTTGCTGATGACGAACTACAACCCCGAGGAGGAGGTGACCTCGGAGGAAGAAGAGAAAGCTGAAGAAAAGGCAGCCCCGAAATGATGCGAAAAGGCGGAAGGCAGTGGAGCGCCTCTTCAAGATGGAGGCCGTCCAATTCAGGACAGCCATGGAGCGCCCCTGCATTGTCCGTCTGAGGGGAAAGGCGATCCAGGGTGTGCTGCCCGGGTTGCAGGTCGATGCCGTCTTTAACCGATGGTTCGGAGTAGAAGAGGGGGTGGCAAGACGGCTCCTTCGTCCTTCCATTTACATGTCGTTCAGCAGTAGCAGGGTGGGGTCAGCATCCCTTCACCTGGTGTATGATGTCCCAGACAACCCTGCAGCAATGGAGCGGGTGACGTTTGTGGCCTCTTCTTCTTCCTCTGCTGCACCAGCACCTGCAGCAGCGGCTGCAGCAGGAGCAGGTGTCCTTCAAGTGGCTTGGAGTGGGCCGCCACTCCCTTTTCAGCCTTCGGCGCCCGCAGAGGATTCGGCCGATGATGGACAGGATAAAGTCTACTTTGATTTTGATGTTTGAGTCATTGAGGTTTGAGGTTTGATTTTAAACAAAAAACCGTTCATTTAAATTCTATTTTAAATTTTAATTTATGCTTAAAGTATATTTATAATTTAAATTGTTTTTGATCGAAGTATAAAATTTAAACTGAGAAATTCTAGTTTGAAATATGGTTGACGGTTAATGTATTTCATTTAAATTATAGTTTATATGCTTTATGTATACTTTATTTATTGATTTATAAATTCTAGTTAAAAATATAGTTGACGGTTAATATCAATGCTATGCTATGCTACGCAAATATATGTCACCTGAATTCTATTTTGAATTATGGTTTATAGTTAACTAGATACTTAATCTACTTAATTTAAATTAGAGTTTAAATAACTTAAAATTTAATGCTTAAAATTTATATGCTATTAATTTTTTTTTATATGTTTTCATCTTGGTCCTGAACGTCTTCAACGAAATCAAGCTCAACAGATATGTCTAAATTGGCATCGGAATCAGCCTCACTCTCTGACGAGAGGTCTTCCTTCTTACCTGGTGCAAGCATTAGTTCAAGGCGGGAAGCGGTCCGCGCCTCTGTCCTTCTGTCGGCGGTACTGGAAGCCGACAGGGTCTACAAGAGATGGCCAGTCACTAGCCGACGGCCCATATCCAGGTCTCTTCCCTCCCACTTTCCCATTGGGGCTTTTATGCCAAACGAACTATGACTTGAGGCGCCTTTTAATGAAAAAGCCTCCTTGATGACCCGGTTGAAGGCTTCATGAGCCTGCATATTGAAGACCCTCCCATAAGACCCCCTCGTTCTCAGCCAATACCAGGCATGCTCAAGCCTGTGGAGGGTCCCATTCCACTTTACCCCCGTATGCTTATGAATCTACAGAAAAAGATCTTTCAACTGCCACAACGCAGCTGCGTAGTTTCCTGCCCCTTTCACATCCAAATCTGTTGTCATACGAAGAACATGCAGGCACCAAAACAACGATGTCTGCATGATCCTCTCTTTTGTGTCCGTCATGTGGCATATGCGGAACATGTCTTTGTACTGAAGGGACAGCTTCACAACAGTCCACCCCTGCAGACTCTTCTTTAGCCAGACGAACTTTGGGGCAGTTGGCTTCTTCAAGAGCTCCGGATTGGCTACCAGAATCAGTATGTCTGTGTTGATCAGGATGCTGTCCCTCCAAAGAGAGTTCATCTCATGCAGGACTTTCCGTACGCACTGCTTGCCCTCTTCGTTTGGCTCGAGAGGGCAGTTGCACTCATGACGGCAAAGGGGCTGGATCTTGGCTTTCTTTGTCTCCTCCCCCCCTTTCCTTTTCGCTTCCTCCTCTTCCTCACAGGGGGGGGGAATTTCGTCCCCCTCTTCTACATTCAGCTCAGCCTCACTCGCAGAGGACCCCCCCCCTTGCCTGTATTTCTGACATACGCAGGCACTTCTCCACATGGTCGTATAAAAACGGCGAATGCAGATGAATTCTGCCGCATGCATCGCAAGGTGGAGGACATCGGGCCAGACCTCTTTGATCCATGAGGGCCACCGCCATGGCCCCATGCTGCCTTTGCAGACCCATCGGTAGCAATCTGTCGAGTGCTTTCCGGAACATGCGCAGCCTGCATTGAACTGACTACACACACACATATACACATACACACATACACACACACACACACATACATACATACACACACACACACACACACACATACACACACACACACACACACACACACACACACACATACAGAGAGAGAGAGAGAGAGAAAGAGAGAGAGAGACCCACTTTTGTATTGTGGCTTTGATGTGTCCTCGTCAGGGCCGAGTCAGGGGGTGGAGGGTCCAAGTAGGACCTGGTTGGTCTTCGGGGGTTGAAGTTGGCATCCTTCGGAACCCACTTCTCGAGCCCCTTGAGGGTCTGCATCTCTTTGTCATTCTAAAAACAGTTGCCGCAGGACGTAGCGCAACTCGTCCCCACATGTCCCTTTCCCTTGAGTTCAGCGCTCTGGTCTGCGGTCCCATGGAATTCTATCTGCATGCAGAGAGAGAAAAAGAAACAGGAGAATTATTATGGGATAGAGTGAGAGAGAGAAAGAGGGGAAGAGAGTGGAAAGGAGGGGCGGGGAGACCAACCTTGACAGTTTTTCCTGCGTGTGGGCCTTTTTGAAGAACGATCCCGGTCGTCGAGAGAAGGGTCCCCCCAGTCTTGATCTCTGGGGCCTCGAAGAGGGAGGTGATGGTGTTGACGTTCTCTTGCCAATTAATAATACTGAGACAGCAAGAGAGATCAACTCTGTACAGTGCCTCGTTTGGGACACAGAGGGGCCGCATCATGAGTGAAACACACCCGCCCCCTGCACATACATACACACACATACACATACACACACACACACACATACAATTTTGTACAAGGGTCAAGTTGCGAGCGGTTGTGAGGGTAACACAAACTGGAAACAGAAACATAAACACACACACACACACACACACAGACATACACACACAGACACACACACACAGACACACATGCACACATACACACACACATACACACACACATACAGAGAGAGAGAGAGAGGGAGAGACCAACCGTCAGCTAGGCCAGACCCAGAGGAGCTATCGATGGAGACGACCCACTCTTGGCCGATGACTCCTTCTTCTGAGAGGTCCGCGTTGGTAGAGAAGTATTCCCCCCCCACTCATCTTCCATCAGAAGCCGTATGTAGTCTGCAGGATTGACTGTGAATGCAGCAAAATATTCCTCTCTTCCCTCCTTGTCTTTCTCCTTCAATTTTTTTGCCACCTCCCTAACCAACTTGGAGCACGGTCGGAAGAACCCTTGCTCGCGAAGCTTCTTTTGCAAGTCACACAGGGGTCCAAACATATCCTTGGGGTCTGGGACAACCTCAAACTCCAGAAACCTTCTCAGCCTCCCCAACTTTGTCCGGGTGAGGCCATTGCGCAGACAATAGTCGAGCCAATCGGCTGGAGTTCTCTTCCATTTCTTGTGGAGCCAGAAATTCAGACTCTTCGCCTGCTTGCTCTTGATCTTGCATATCTTGTTCAACCCCCTCACTCTCTCAAGTCTCTTTTTGATGTGAAAGGGCATGTCTGCTCTGTTTTCCCTCTCTGTGTCTACGAAACGATACCTCCCCTGCTGTATGTTCTCTACAATCTTCTCGGCCAATTCCATTTCTTTTATGGAGGAGGCCTTGCACGCGATCGAAGCAAAGGCCGATGTGAGGCCTTCCGCACGCTCTTCTGCAGGCAAGCCTTTCAGCCCATACAGGTCATCCACTAGCCCAACCACTGCGGTCGTCTTGTCGGCCAATTTTTCTGTACCCTTCCCTGACCTCTCATAGTCTCGGGGGTCAAGGATGGGCGCTCTATGGAAGGACGGGGCGTCCCAACAACTGTCGAGCTTCTCAATCGTGTTGGCCCGATTCTGGCGGCCGTTCTCGTAGCTGCCGTTGGCAGCGTCGGGGTCCTCCTCGGGAATAGGAGGCAAGGGAGCTGCAGAGGAAAGCGCATCTGGGGCCTCTTTGTACTTGTTATGGGGCATCAGATGCAAATCGCTTCACAACCTGCCCCCAATACACCCCCGGCTGCTCACTCATCCGTCTCTTTCTTTTATGCTGCTCTTGCTGGTGGGCATCTCGCTCCTGCTGTTGCTGTTCGGTCCGCACTGCAGTGAAAGGCGGCATTTCTCTGTCCTTATAGGCCTTGATTGCCTCTAGCCCTGCTATGTGGCGGGGCCTTTCCAATACAGGAGACGAACCGCACATGGTTGAGACAAGGTTGGTACGGTACTCTCCTAAGGGTACATGTCTGTCCTTCAGACCTTCTGCTTCTGCTCTTGTGGGTCTCCTTCCCACTCCTTTACGCCTCTTTGAAGATTTAGGTGGTGGGAGTGGTGGCATCGCGGTTTGCAACACGGCTCAGTCTGGAACTGGGCTCAAACAACAGTGAACAATACCTCAGAAATAAAAGTCTATACACATTGCCAAACAGGAAACTGCTGGTGCAGAGGCTATAGGTTGAGTCTGCAAATTCTGTTCCATAGAATTGATAAGAGTGGGATGGGTGAGAAATCCCCCAACTTTCAGTTCTGGAGGCCACTTGGTTGGTTCAGTCGAGTTTTCGGCGGTGAAGCGCCGCTTTGGGGGGGCAAAAAAGGAACCCGGCGGGCCCCGGCATGCGCAAATCCTAAGCCACTAGCAAGGCTTTGAGGACAACCCAGAGCACACATTCATGGGGGGGGGGGATGAGGAAGCCTGCATGCCAATCGGATCGATTCGCTTCAACTTGCCTTATCAACAGAATGGACCTTCTTGAGACAGTTGGCAATAGCTTTGGAACCGCTTCTAGGCAGAATTATGCACAACAACAACACCATATCCTTCATTTTTTTCTCATTATCAGAAGTGCCCCTCTCGGTTGCACCTGCAACGCGTTGTGCGATCTGTATTCTTAAGTTAATGGGCGCTTTCTGCTTCACAATTTCATACAGTTCTTTCAGGCTGTTCCGTTCCCTTTCTGTGTCCTTACATTCCGTTAGAACATGAACCTCATTTTTAATCACACGCGAAGGAGACAAACATTTATCGCACAGCCGTTCCGGTTGGGTTCTATCTATAGCCCCCCCTGTGAGAGCCCTGAAAAGCATTCAAAAGCCTGCGGAGGACTACAACAGACTCTTTGGCAGAGGTTCAACACTGCACTCTATCATTTCACTTCTCGGACGCCATTTCCTTTCACTCAGAAGGTGCATGGCCAAACGCTATCTGGACGGATTCTCTGATTGGAACGGGGAGAGATTTGCAAGGTGGAGAAAAATTCCGTCTCTGTCTCTAACGTTTCTAGTTTCTTCTTTCAACCAGTTGGAGAGCCAGGCACCCTCTACGATCTTTTTTGTCACCCTCTTCCTTCTGCCCTTGCCCTTCCCTTTAAACTTGTCCCCCACCGTGCTTGGCAATGGAAGCCACAAAAGAGAGCAATCTAATGGAACGGCTAGCCATTTTACTGTCTTAACAAAGGGTTCATATAAGCCAGCCAAGCACTCATTCCATACTGCCCGGGGTAGAGCATGGTCGATCGATTTGATGCATTGGATGAAGCCCCCACTCAACTTACCAAGTAAAGAACTGAATGGCTTGAGAAAGAGAGAGAAAGAAGGGAAGGCGAAACAAAGGAGTGATGGGAGAGACCAAAACAATATCAAACAAAACGTAACTGTAATACATCGAGGCAGGCAACATCTGTCTTTCTCAGCAGGATCGTTTCCAATCCATACAGCGTGACTAGCAGCCAGAGGGCCTTGAACAAAGTAATTTTAGAAAAGGGAGAAAAAAAGCCCAGAGAAGAGAGAGTACCAAACACAGCCCCTAAAGCCTTCTCTGCCGCCTCAATGCGGGCTTCGACTGTCTTGCTAAGGTCCCCGCCCTCAAAACCCCAATTGCCCAAATACTTATATTTACTCACCGCTTCCACTAGTCTGCCTTCATAAAGAAAAGGGGTCCGGGGCACTAGGTCGGGGTGGGGGGAGGAGAGACGCATAACTTTTGTCTTCTTTAAATTCACCTTCAGGCCGTGCTCCTTACAATAGTCTTCGAGGCGAGACAGGCATTTCTGCAAGTCAGAAGCACTGTGAGCAAACAAAACAAGGTCGTCAGCGTATCCGATGCTTTCAATTAAAACGTCAGACAGTCTGATAGGAGTCTCTCTATCAGTACCTCCAGCCAAGCTTTGATTCCTGTTTTCATTATCGGAGCTGACAGACTTATGCAGATTGTTGATGAAAAGAAGAAAGAAGAGAGGAGAGAGAGGATCGCCTTGTTTTACTCCTCCGCCTTCTGGAAAGCATTCTGTTGCCCCATCCATCCAAGCCTTCATCTGACTATACATCGAATGAATCATCCAAACATTGGTTTGGCTTACTCCTTCCTCCCTGAGCCTCTCGAATATTTTGACCCGAGGAACTGTATCAAACGTCTTGCTGAAATCAACAAACATGGCAATCAGAGGGCTCTTCTTCTTTTTGGAGCTGAGAATTAACAAAGTCTTAGACAAAGCAGCAAAGGCCTCCCTTGTTCCTACCCCCTGTCTGAAGCCGAGCTGCCTTTCGTTAATTTTCACCTCTTTCCTGATCTTTAAATCCATCAATAAAGCAAAAATCTTATCCAAAAGCCCCACAATGTGGATCGGGCACCATTTGTTACAGTCGAAACTCGGCAAGCCCTTGGGGACGGGAGCAATGCGCAATATATTCCAGCGTTCAGGCCAAAAAGAAAAAAGGTGAAACAAATTGAAAAAGACAAAGAGCAGCAAGCGGGAGAGAGGAGAAAAACCAAAACATAACGAGAGGTGACAGTGGCTAACCCTATCTAAACCCAGCGCATTCTTTAGGTTAATTCTTTTCAGTGTTTTCTCAATCATGTGTATAGAGAAGGCGGGCTGAGAAAGAGGGAGGAAAGCCAGACAAACAGGTACAGGTGGAAGACCAGGACCGTCGAAGACCCCTGCCCAGAACTGAGTGAAGGAAGATGCAACGGGTTAATTATCCCCTGTTACGGACTCCCAAGTAGGCTGTGGTAGCAGAATATAACTTTCAAGTATGTCTTGCCTGCTAAAAGCCTATTTGGTATGATCTAGGGGGAAGAGAAATAAAAGTGAAAGGAAAGGAGAAAACAATTGAGGATGTAAGTAGATCTCGAGAAAAAGAAAATGACTTTGAAGTTTTAATGGGGATGTCTATACCTATTGAATAGAAAAGACTGTTGAATTCTATCATGGAAGAAAGAATGGAAGAAGGAATGGAAGAAGAAACGGCAGAGCAAATGGAAGAAAGAATGAAAAAAGAGTTGGAAGAGCCTCTTTCAGGGGCTTTGACAGGCTACGGCATGTCCGAGCGAAAGAGCCTCTTCCAGGGGCCTCGTCAAAAACAAGGAAGAGGAAGAAAGAAAGGAAGAGAAGATGGAAGAAAAAAGAAGAAAAATAAAATGAAATAAATAGAGACCGACTAGAATGGAATACAGAAAACGGAAGAGGGAAAGGAAGAGGTGTTGGAAGGAATAGGAATAAAATCAATACAGAGGAAAGTAATTATGAAAGTCCTTATGGAAGAGCGAAAAGCGAAAAACTTGGATTTTTGGAAGAGCAAACGGAAGGAGACGTTGAAAATCAAATTTCATCTTATCATTTCATCGGACCCATCTCGGATAGAGGACTTCCGACATCCATTTTCCAGCCTTTGAAAAAACTCTTGAGAAGTGAATCTTGAGTGACTTCAGTCTCCTAGCTACCCTACCTTCAGCAAAACGCTGCTAGAGTTCTGAAGTCAGATAAGAAGTCCGCTACACATGATGACGCCAGCTTCAAGCTCCCGCTGTTCCAACAGCAAGCAGCCTTCTGTCTTCAAAAAGAACCGTCTCCAGACAGAAACAGACCGTGAAGCGCTGTCCAATTTTCGGACAGACACGTCTTTTCTTGTCTTTACAAAGAATTCCATCCAATTTAGAGTACACCGTGAAGCACTATCCAATTTTTGAACAGACACGTCTTTTTTTGTCTTTGCAGAGAATTCCATCCAATCCAGAGTACACTGTGAAGCGCTGTCCAATTTTCGGACAAACACAGTTTTCTTTATCTTTGCCAAGAATTCTATCTAGGCCAGAGTGCACCGTGAAGCGCTGCCCAATTTTCAGACAGACATGGGTTTTCTTGCCTCTGCCAGAATCCTTTCCAGAAAAGACAGATCCCACCATGAAGCACTGCTCAGTTCTCTAATAGAAAGACGAGGCACGCCCCTGAAATACGAATAGAAAGACCTTCAGTTGTAATTGGAAGCACATCAATCCCGCCATTAGTTGCTGGGTTAAGGACCCCGTTGCCAAAACGCCGCGCTCCTAACTGCCGTATAATTACTTATATCAGAGGGTAGCATACCCGACTAAAGAGGACCTTGAAGTAGCATTACAGTGGGGACAACGCTCTCCCACGTCACTCTCCGTAAGTGATTCCTCACAGTCGGCCCCAGCTACTGAAGAGGCCCAGAGTGGTAAACATACTCAGCACGGTCCGCATTCCTAATTTGAAAGCACCGAAAATAACGACTCTGCCCCTGGAAACTTAAACAGAAGACACGTGAACCCCTAGAGAGGAAATTCTGTCCAGCACCGTCCTACTGGGGACAACCAAGGACCGCTCTTGCCCCTTTCACCTCGAGGAAAGCTGCGAAACACGGCCTTGCCTGAAGATTCAGGAAGCCCGCGCACAGACAATACTGAAAAAGAGAACGCATCCCTATACTGTCCTATACCCGTAGCTAACCCACTCCATCGTTTTGCTCCTGCCAGGAACCTATATCTCCCCAGCGAGTTAAACCTCCCACCCACTGGCAGAGCTTATACTAACAGACCACTCAGCCGCCTCCCTGCCCAGTCTTGTCCTTCTGACGAATCTGATACGGAAAAAAACAGTGACAGCCAGGCAGGCCCGAGCATCATTATCTATTCCCCTCACAGTACTCTGTTTGTAATGGATGGCTCACATAATTGTAGGCCAACCATCTATCATACAGAAAACCGGGACCCTTCAAGAGGAAGAAGATTCCTGCCTGACCGAGAGTGAAGTCTCTTTTCCCAGCATACAAACAGCTGCTTTCCAATACGACCCAAGAAATCCCCTTGTCTAACTGCACGCTCCTTATCACATGGCACACAGCCCCAAGTAATTCATTGGAAGGCAAGAAAAGAAGATCCCTACCCACTGTGCTGTACCGGAGAAATCGGTGCTATCGAAGCTTATATTCCCATCCACACCGATATACACTTCACCCCATTCCTCCCATATTTTTTTTAAAAAAAAGAGACCTATCGGAGCGATCTCCACCGGCTTCCCCACTACCACCCTTCGAAGGAATCAGGGTGGTCTCATACTCTGAGAGTCTTCAGGATCTCAACAGGCCTAGTAACTTGGGGACGAAAAGTACCTCACGGCCCCACAGTGAGTCTCCATCTGCTTGGGTACGAACCTGATCAGACTACCCCCTTCATATATACGCATTATATTTGAAGCTGAAGAAACAAAATCCGGCGTGAGTAACAAGCATACCCGCACACCACCCTATCCGTCTGCAAAACGACTACCCCACCCGACAGTTCCCGGACTCCGCCCCTATTCATCGACTTACATTTCCCTCCACTTCACCGACAAGAAGCTGTACCAGCAGAGCAGAGCCTCAAACTGAATTTCCCTATTGACCTAGACACCACCATCCCAGTAGACGTCCCCTTGGGCTCAGGTGTCGGCCCAAACCTTAGTGACCTCAGACCACTAAGCCCTTGACCTCAGCTATACGCAGGTGGCCTCCCCTTTTCAACCGGTCTGGACTTTGCACCGCAGGGCGTTTTGCAGGCGCTCGTCAGAGAAGGAGTGCGAGAAGCCCTTAGGAACTCAGCCGAAGTCCATCGCGTATTAGTAGAAGCTTTGGAAGGAACGATCAGACGAGAAGTCTGGACTTCCTTCATAGAAGCCACAACCCTCCTCGCCAATCTGAGACACAGCGAGTGGGAGGCTGCTCAAGTGTAAGCTTCCTAAGCCTTATACCCAACACCCTTCCCGCCAGGCAGTGTAGCTACCGCCCCAGCACCTTCACAGTCCACCGGGGCTGCCCAGTCGCACCCTAACTTGGTACCGTGGTGGGATCAGAATCTGTAAGAGCAGCAAGACCAAGAGAATTTTACAGTGTTTTACCCGCGTCCACAGCGTTCACCCGCTACCCAACAGCCGCAGGCGCTACCTCCACAGTTCCGATAAACCCCTAAAAGCAAAAGAGAAAATTTGTGAGCACAATAGCCAATACCAGGGCCCAAGCAAAGAAAAGCGGGAATGCCTAAAACACGGGGCAGAAAAAAGGGAAGGGACTCCAGTCCAGGTTGTAACAAGCACCCCTAAAAAAGGGGTTCAGACAAAGAAGAGCAAGGAAAGGAGAAGACGGGAAGAAAAGGGTTCAACAGGCTAAGCCAAAAGCACCTAGGCCACTTGAATAAAAAGAAGTAAATGAAGAAGAGCCCGTAGGGGGTAGAAAATGGAGAGAAGAGGACGTTCAAATCCAAAAAGAGGATGCCCAGCTCGCCAAGGAGATGGAGGAAGATGGAGAAGAGATTCAATCACAGTCAGCTTCCCCAGCGGTATTGTCTGAATTAAAGAAAATGGGGATTGCCATCACGAAGACACCCTCAGGGAAGCTGTTGCTGCGTCAAAAAGGGTCCAACATGAATAAAACGCACCCAGCAAGAATACAGAGGGGGGCCGTTGCCACTGCTACTCCGCAGGTTGACCTTCCTCGAGTTCAAATGGACTTACCATCATTTGATGGAAATTAAATGAAGGCAAAGAGTTTTTAGAACTTGCTAATGAGGTTGAACGATAGGTTGGGGTGGACTTTCAAGAACCTCAGGGACATTTATCTTCCAACAGCCCTCGCTGGGCCTGCAAAACAATGGTATGAAATGCAGCCGTCTGAGCGATTGGAGGGGTGTGCGACTTACACGCAGCTCAAAGAGATGTTCTTAGCCAGATACAGTATTGACGAGCGAGAGGCAGAACGAAAAAAGAGATCCCTCCTTCAGATAATCCAAAATTTTGGAGAGAATTTGTTTGAATATGTCACCTGCTTTGAGGAACAGTGCTCGGCCGCAAACCAGAGCACTGATGACCCCACCGTTTTGGCCACCTTCATTAAAGGCATAGAAGAAGACCAAATTCGTATTCAAATAGAAAGTCGAACCTACGAAACATTTGAGGAGCTGCAAGTTAGCCTAAGGAAGTGGGAAGACGTGGTCAGGAAGAGGAAAACCCGTGAGGGCCTGACTATAGGAGAGGGCAACAGACCTGTGAAATGCCTTAGAATCGAAGCAGTAGAGGGAGAAGAAGAGAACCACGAAACAAACAGGGGCCCTCCACCTCTGACGGAGGAAGCGGTGCGGAGAATGGTGAGTAGTGCAGCTATGACAATCACTGAGCAGGTTAGGTGTCCCCGATGTGCAGGGACCCACACCCACAGCGCAGAAGGCTGCCCTATTCTGGCCTCAATCGTCTGCAACTATTGCAGACAACCTGGGTATATCAAAGTAGCTTGCCCATCTCTGCCCTCTCGCCTGGATAGACGACCATACCAGGAGAGGCTGGCTCCGCACCAGGTCCTGCAGGGGAGGGACGGCCCCCGCAAAAGCTGGGGACCTCCTCCATTCAGGGCTCTACCACCTAGACGGGATATCATAGACCCCAGTCAAAGAGTTCCTAATGTTCCACCGCCAGGCTTCGGAGACAGACTGAACCGGAAAAGGGCCTGGGAAGGAAACCCCATGGAGAGGTTTGGGCCACAGCACCGCAATCAATTTTTTAGACCCGGCCCTTGGATACCTCTGCCACCTCCCCAATTCGGGCCCCAAGGAACTGCCCCAAATCAGACATTCCAACCCATGGGAGCAGCGGCTGCTGGAAACCCCCTGCCACTGCCTCTTCTAACGGACGTGGTCTCTGCCAAACCCATATTGGAAGCACCGCTACCTCCGGGGATGGCCCCCACTGCGGGGGTACAATCCCAGCAAAAACACTGACGCGCCTGCCTTAGAGGGGCAGAGACGGGCGCCTGAAGTAGCTCCAGCGACCGAGTTGCAGAAAGAAGCACTCATAGCTCATATTCATCTCTACCCTGCAATCACCAGAATGGGGATGTATATTAATTTGGAGAAGACATTTATGATTTTTGCGCTGATTGACACAGGGAGCGACGTATCAATCGTCGGGGAGGAAGTTCTGACAAGACTGAACGCTACGCATAGGGGAACGTACCACCCTCATCCATCTCCAATGAAGTTAAAGGAGGAAGGGGGAGAGTGTTTAGAGAATGTAGGGGTGCTCATATTACGTGTCTTATGGATAAGTCGAGGAAACAGGCATTTTACGTGATAAGAAATACTCGACATGCTTGCATTTTGGGGATCGAATTTTGTTGCTCCCACACCGAAGGGTTGGGGTTTAAGCCAGACTACTTATATCCCAAAGAATCAGGGATTATGCCAGGCTTGTCGCCCCCTCTTCCTATCTCCCTAACTCCAATGACTGTGCTGGAAAAAGAAAAAGGATTCCTTCCCTTCTCCACCTCTCTGTCGTCACATGAGAGAATCCCTCCCTATTTTCTTTCCTACCTGAATGTCAACGTCCCTGAAGGAACCCCCATGCCTGATGGGACCACTGTATACATGTCTCCATTATCGACTCCCCAAGGAGAACACCTTCCTGTGGGGGTCGAAGTGTATGAAGCAGTATCAAGAATCAAGAAACGTTCTATTCGATTGGTGCTCTGCAATTGCTCTGCATATGGCCGCATAGTGAAGCCCTTTATGCTTGTGGCAGTTGTTACAGTATGTGTGCCCTTGTCAGATGGAAAAGAAGAAATCTAAGCGGAAAGCAAAGCAGTCGAAGCGAGCATTTCTCAGCAACCTTGCTCCCGAAATTCCAATGTACCAACGTTGTCAACTTCACAGCCTGCCCTTCCCAGCGTGTCCGGCCTAGTCATAAAAGTCAATGAAGGCCCTCAGACAGACAACCCGAGCCTTACACAACAAACAGACCTTACACAAACAAAAGAAGCAATCTAAAGTATTGAAGAAGCCCTTCAGAAGAGTGAAGAGCTCACACAAAAGCAGAAAGAAGAGTTATGGGACCTCCTGCAAGAATTTACTTGTCTTGCCCCCACACCCACAGACATAGGAAGAATTGCGGGGCCAGAAGTACAAATTGATACTGAGGATGCAAAACCAATCTACGTTCGGCTACGACCAATCCCATATGCCTTGGAAGGAGAAGCTAAAGAGCTAATAGATGAGCTCATCAAACAAGATATCATTGAACCCGCCCACTCCCCTTGGAGGGCTCCTGTCTGCCTCATGCGGAAATCTTCTGGGAAGCTACGGCTCACTGTAGACTTCAAAGCCCTCAACAAAGTGATCGCATGAGACCACTGGCCATTGGGAGACATCAAAAAGATACTTGCTTCCCTGAAAAATAAGAAGATCTTTTCACTTTTGGACCTTCCCTCGGCTTTCTTTTAATTAGTCGTGCGCACGCAAGACCGACCAAAGCTTGCCTTTTCCACAAAATAGGGACAGTACCAGCATAAGCGGCTCCCCATGGGTCTTTCAATCAGCCCTTCGGAGTTTCAAAGGACAATCGATCGCTTGGTTGGTGACCTTCCCTGTGTACATATATATGTAGACGATATTTTGTGCAGCAGCAGCAGTTAGGAGGAACATTTATCCGACCTAAGGAAAATTTTGGAGAGACTGAGTGAGGCTAGGGCGAGACTAGCATTCAAGAAATGTCGGTTTGGCCAGATTTCAATCCGGTGCCTCGGATTTCAGGTCTCTCAAGACGGCCTGCGCCCCTGCGAAGACAAGGTGAAAGCCATCACAGAAGCACGAGCACCCAAAAACGTCAAAGAAATCAAAAGCTTCATGGGGGTTTACGGGTACTATCGGTCATTTATCCCAAACTTTAGCGGCCTGGCCGCCCCACTATTGGATTTGACATGGAAGAGCACTCCGTTTACATGGCAGACTCCCCAAAAAGAGGCATTTTCCGCACTTAAAAAGGCGCTCACCTCCGCAGATGTCCTCGTTTATCCCAATTTCATAAAACCGTTCATTCTCCGCACAGACGCAAGCCTGGCTGTGGTGGCGCCTATCCTTCTGTAAGAAGACACAGAGGGGAGAGCAAAGGTGATTTCATATGCAAGCCGTCGGTTGAATTCCGTCAAAACACGTTGGTCAATTTCAGAAATCGAGGCCTATGCTGTCGTTTGGGGGGTGCATCACTACCGAAAATACTTGTACGGGGCTTCGTTTAAGGTGGTCACAGACCACAAAGCCCTTCTTTACCTTGACTCCTTCAAAGACGCCAATGCCCGGCTGCACAGGTGGAGTTTGAAACTAAGTATGTACAATTACACGGTAGAACATCGACTAGAAAGAAGCCACCTGGACGCGGACGGACTGACCCAAGAGCCGTTCGTTCACGAAAGGTAGCCCCCATTCCGCTCTGACTCTGACACAAAGGACGAAGTGGTAGTTATCCCAGTCTCCGCCCTCCCCGCCGAGCAGACTCTCTGCACAGTGTAGGGGAGGCAAGAGTTCATAGAAAAGCAGAAAGCCGACAGGGCCCTCCAACTAATTATAGAGTGCCTTCCTGAAGGAAAAGCAAGAAAAGAAGGCGAGGGAGCAGGAGATCCCCAACTCTGCATGAAAGCCAACATGTATACAATAGATAGGGGCCTTCTCCTGCATATGCTGCCCCCAGCCTCGGGGCATAAAAAAGGGACTCGATTCCTGCTTATCATCCCTAAAGCACTGCAGGAGGAGGCACTCAACAACTACCATACCTGCTTAGTCGCCGGCCATGCAGGAATACAAAAGATGATCAGAGACCTTACTGCTGACCTGTACTGGGAAAACATGTTCACGAACATTAAGAGGTTCGTAAAAACCTGTAGGACATGTCAGAAACGGAAACGAAAAGCAGAGAGAGATGGGTTTCTGATCCAGAAACCCTTTATAGAACCCTTCCAGAGGTTTGCAGTCGACTTGGTTGGCCCTCTGGTCTTGTCAAACCCGATTGAGGGCCGTCGGTTCAAATAGATCCTGACAGCCATGGACTGCACGAGTCATTGGACAGAAATTGTTGCACTCCCCGATGCAAAGGCTCTAACTATCGTAAAGGCCCTCCTTGAGAGGGTTATCCTGAGGTGGGGCGCACCCCTCAAACTGCTGAGTGACCAGGGAAGCAATTTCCTGGACCCCATTGTTCAGGGAATTTGCAACCTGTGTAATACCCGTCATATCGTTTCCACTGCTTACAAGCTACAAACAAACGCGAGGCTTGAGCGCTTTCACAGGAGGCTGAAAGAGATCCTCTCAGCATACATTCAAAAACACCAAAGAGACTGGCCCCTGTACTGCTGCTTTGCTTAATACATCTTTAACACCCAGATGCATAAGGGCCTGGGAATGTCCCCTTTTTTCTGTCTTTATGGACGCCACCCAAACAAACCTGTCCGCTTCTTGACTGACCTGACTGAGGATCAACCCGGGGTCCTTGCACACAATTATGTAGATCTCCTGGGAGAGGTTCGAAAAGAGTCCCAATCGCAGCAACAGTTTTGGCAGGAGGTAGCAGAATCTAAGATAAGAAGAATTCTGCAAAAACAGCAGAAAGGAGGAAATAGGGGGCCATGTGAACCTTTTGAGTACAAAAAAAAGCAATATGATACTGTGTAACAATATGTATGGCTGAGGACCGACTCCCATAAGGGGGTAAGTGAGAAGCTAGCACCTAAGTGGGAAGGACCTTATCGTGTTGAGCAAGTGAGGCTAAATTTGATACTTATAGTCAAAAGACCCGGGGCACAGAGACTGAAGGTAGTTAGCAGATGACGGGTGAAGCCCTACTATAGCCGGGACCTCAGGGCAAGTGACGAAATAGCAGAAGAAGCAGAAAAACAGGGGAAGCCAGAAAAGAAGGGAGAGGCACAGGCACAAGTGCCTCATGGGTCTGCTTTTGCTCCATCGTCTTCATCTTCCTTTTGTCCTCTAGGAGGCCAGAGGGAGGGAGGGGGGGAACTGAAGGAGGTGCAGCCGGCCACAGAGGGGGCCGAGGCAGCCGGACCCCCCGAGCAGGCTGACTTGGAAGTAAGCGAAAAAGTTGGGGAAGAAAATATTGAAGAAGGAGAAGAATTTGAAGTAGAACGAGTCTGCAAAGAAAAAACAGACCGAAGAGGAAACACTTGGTTCCTCCTCAAATTTGTTGGATATACCAAGCCAGAGTGGTATTACGAGAATAACTGGTCGTGCCCTGACCTGGTCGAGCAATTTCGCCAGCAACAGAGGAGACGAATGGAAAACAAACGCAAGTGGCACAGGACGGGGAATGAAAATGTCCCAAGTAGGTCGGCTGAGTGAACTTGCAGGCAAGAAAGAAAAGAGAGGGCAAAAAAGGCAAGAAAAGGAAACAAGCAGGGTATCTCATCAACACAGAAGGGCAAGGGAGGAGCACGCAAGCGTCGTTGTCTGTATGATAAGCGAAAATAAGAAATGAAAGGAGAATGGCCTGACTTGACAATGGGCAAATGCTAGGGCGAATGTGTGCATATTTATTTTCTTTTCACGGATCGTTCGCAGTGCAGTGCAGTGCAGTGCAGTGCAGTACAGAGCAAAGCAAAGCAGAGCAGAGCAATACCACCGACTGGAGAGAGCCTGATCCGATAGGCCGATTCCAGCTGAATAAAGAGGAATCAAGGGAAACGAGTGGGAGTAGATGAACAAAGGAACGAGTAATTGAATAAAGGTAGGCATTCTTTTGATGAATGACAAGGGAAGTAAATGAAAATTGGATGTACGAGTAAGTGAGTGAGTGAGTGAAAAAGTGAGTGAGTGAGTGAGTGAGTAAGCAAGAGAACAGGAAGCAAATAAGGTGGTGAGTGATTGAATAAATACGGGAGTGATTGGATGCGTAGGGATGTAGGCCCTCAGCTAGTCATAGCTGGGATCAGCTCCTACATACGGATAAAGGTTCTGTTATACATGGGTAGTTCTGCTGTCTCTGTTCTGTAAGACAAACAACAGATATCTTCATAGAGACTGCATGCTGCACAATTAATTCCTGGCCATGCAGCATATATGCATGCGCCCTACACATGTTATGCGCACGTACTTCATTTCATCCTAACACAACTGCTTATCAAACCTTCACAACGCTACGGGATGAATGAGTGAATATGCAAAAAAGTGAGATGAACTCATGATGTGAGGAAAGGAGAAATGAAAAGACGAATGAAAGAAGAACAAAACCGGGGAGGGAGGGGGGGGGCGGGATATGGAAACCGCTGTCCATTCCCCAATTTTTGTCCCTCCCTCCTGCCTTCTCTAGAACTATGCTGCATACGAATCCTCCCCTTTTTTTTATGTCTACCCACCGAGGGACTGTCGTCACGTCTCTTTTCACACGAGGTCCCATAGGAAGCGCCCACCTAAGCAACCAAAACGGGCAGCCAGAAACAATGAGGACGATTGTATAAATATGCACGTAAATATGAGTACATCCATTGTACAACGGGAAAAAAGGGAGATAAACCTGCGGGAGGTTCGAAACCGCGCCTAAGTGAGCGAAAGACTCGAACTTTTCGTATACACTAGATGGGAAGCGCAGAAAAGAAGAATATGTATGAAAAAAGCAAAGAGGGAAGAACTTGAGAAAGAGAGAAAGAGAGAGAGAGAGAGAAAGAGAGAGAGAGAAGAAAAAGAAAGAAAGAAAGAAAGAAAGAAAGAAAGAAAGAAAAAAAGAAAGAAAGAAAGAAAGAAAGAAAGAGAGGAAAGAAAGAAAACGGTGCGATCTAACTCTACTCAGAAGGACAGCTTAATCATAAACATTTGTACAGAGGATTGGGTACACACCTAAGTAAGCGACGGACCCAGACCCCCCCATATTTGCCCTGATTGATGTGTAATAGTTGTCGGTAGAAGGACTAAGAAAGAAGCAACCGCTCAGCAGAGAAAAAAAAAAAAGAGGAGGAAAAAAACGAAATCTGAAAAGCACAAGACGGCAAAATAAATTCCCGAGCAGAGTGGCAGAAGGGATGTACCTAAGTGAGTAGACAGCATGCTTGACGTTGCTTTTCAAAGGAATCCAAGAATGCTGCCAATGGCAGGAAATGAAAAGACAGACCAGCTCCAGGCTGCAAGGAAGAAGGAAAGGGACAGGAAAGAACTTTTAGATCAGAAAAAGAAAAAGCTGCCCCAACAAGAAGTAAAGGTAGTCAGCAAACAAAGAGAATGAGGAAGAGAAAAGCAAAGCCAGGGGGAGGGAGACTCAAAGATATGTCAATTGATTCAATTCCCTTTGTTTTTCTTTCTTTTCTAATCTATGGAAAAGAGGGAAGACAGACATGAGACAAGACGCAAGGTTGAAGGGAACAGCATCCAAAAGACTGGGAAGAAGACATAAAGGCAAAGCCAACTCTTTTTTCTCCACCCACTTTGCCTCAGATGAGACCCCACCAGCTCTGCATGAACAAAAGTTGTCCCCGCTGCACAAAACTGCAGGCCACCACCAAAATACAGCTTCCCATAAGACCATCTTGCAAATGGTGAACCGACCGTATGCGCCTTGAAAAATACTTGAGCAATGGCCTTCCCTAAACACCGGTCATCGGATTCCACCCACATCAAATCGTTCTCCCTGCCTCTGTACAGTCCATGCATGGTCTTATGCCGTCTCCATGGGTCAGCCAACACATACCTCTGGGTAACACACGAAACACACGCCATGGCACACCCATCCGGAGGGCACAGGATTAACTGGATATGCCCCACGAAATGCTTGATTGAGAGGCTTTCACTTGAACTACTCGTCCGTCTACTTAGGATCGTTTTCACATGCTTCCGCACAAACCAGTATAAGCCGTCTCCAGGGGTCAAGCCACACGCGGCTTTCTGTTATACAAGAAACACAGGCAATGGTACACCCATGCTCAAGGCGCAAGACGAACAGGATGTGCCCCTCACGGTGCTTGGCCGGAGGGTTTTCACTTGCACTATCTGACTACTTACGTCTAATTACTTTCTCACGCCTGAACGAACAGTGCATGCATTGCATTGCCATCTCCTATTGCCAGTCAGCACATGCCTCTTTATTACACCTGAAAAACAAGCCAGGGTATACCCATCCTAAGAGCGCAAGACTAACCAGTTGTGCCCCTCAGAATGCTTGAGCAAGAGCCCTCCACGTCCCGTATCTATCCGTCTACTTCGAGTCGTGTTCCATAACCAAGCACAAGCAACTCACGTTGGACTGCAAAAAGGGGGTACCCACGGGTAGTTCTACACAATCAGATTACCACAGCCATCTGAAGGGACGATCAGTCTTAAAGCCAGTAAGTGGAAGGCGGGAACCAAAGAAAAAAAAAAAAAGAGAAGAAAAGAAAGAAAAGAATCTGATGAGCGGAGAAGGGAGACAAGGATACATATACATGCAGGGCAAGTCAAGAAACAACAGACATCTGGTATTCACAAATGCGGACGTATGCATACATGCGGGTAGGAAAGACAAAACTCAACAAAAGCGAGTGTGAAGGCTCGAAAATAAGTGAGAGGGCTCGTTTCATGGAGAGACAGGTAGGACGACCTGACCTCTGTTGAAAATAAAGAAACAAAAGCAAACGAGCGTGAGGGCTCAGAAGCGAGTGTGAGGGCTCGTTTCCTTAAAGAGAAGTGAAGACTTCATCTTGTCTCAGGAACGTAGAGCACGAAATGTCTAGAGACGAGAGATTATATTGACCTGAAAGAAGGCTGACAACTCTTCAGGTCCTGATAGAAAAGTCTGCATACAATTACATAACATACAGGAAGATAAAATATTATCTAGTGCACTCGAAAGGTGAGGTCTGGCCAGACAAAAACATGTATGTGAAAGACCCAGAAAGTGAATATTCATGGTAGAACACAGTAGTTTCAGACATATAGCCGGATACATATGTAATCACCATGGGCACAAAAATACATGTTTGTATATATGGAATGTTCTTTCAATGTGAGGCACGTGAGTACTGAGGCTTATTGACTTGTGGGGGGGCCCACCCATGACCAGTAAACCGAAAAAAAAGCGGCCTCATGCACAAAGAAGTAAAGTAAGGTATCGCCAGCACCCTAGTAGGGGGGCACCGCTGGCCTATGAATCCCTGTGTTCCTTTCGCGTGTGTTTAGAAAAAAAGGCCGCTTTCAGATGCAGGGATAAGAAGAGAACTTGCAAGTCGATCAACAGGCACATGATGCGAAGCATTCCAGAGCTACTGACCTACTGATATCGATTCGCTGACGATCGCTGAAGAAGCCATATAAGAAGGGGGAATAGGCCGATCACTACGCAGAGAGAGCACTTCGTTTCGTAACTGCATCCCGAGAAGAAGTGCAACATTCCACAGTGTCACGTCCTGAGGAAGAGAATCAACAGCATCCTTGGATATATGAAGCGCTCCATTCGTACGTATCTGAAGAGAACAGGCTTTCCGAAGTACCGCTTCACCATAAAGGGAGAAGCAAGCATGGCTGCGCATTTTGTCAGCAGACTGAGCAGAGAATGCATGCACGTGCAGGCGCACACACGCAACAGCGTCGCGCGAAACGAAGGTATTAATATTATGTCGAAAAAGGAAAGACGTGCTTAAATCGTCTGCAGTCATATTCAAGAGTCTTAGAAACTTAACCTGGCTGTGTGGTAGACAGGCAATTGTTCTGTCTGAAGCAAGAACACTGTATGACAATCTGTTTGCAAAGCAGTGAGAATCGAAAAGATGAGGGGTGTGTAGAAGGCTATATATGTTGGCGCCTCTGGCTGTTTTGTCTTCAGACTGAGCCCGCTGTCAAGACAGCTGCACCATGAGGCCGCCTCAAGGTCAAAAGGGAAAAATATAGAGTTCTCATATTTTTAGGCATGCGTGCAGTGCAAAATGTCTGCAATAAGTCTGCAGGCCGCCTGAAGATCGGAAGTGATAGAGAGGAAGACATGCGGTCTATATAGTATGCGGTCAGATGATGGCGGCATCACTGAATTTTGTTCTTTCCGTTCCTTTATGTCTTCTCCCTCATGTTTCTCTTCTTTATCTCCTCCCTCGTCCTAACTCTCATTCTTTTGGCCGACAGGAATCTTCACTTTCGTTTTGTCATGCATGATGTCGGTCGTGTTTATTTCTACAGAAGTGTTTCTCTCCGTATGGTCTGCATGAGGCACTGCAGGAGGGAGATCGAAGTTACGTGTTTCGCTAAGTTGTCTTCTCCCATGCGTTTTTGTTTTTTTTCTTAATTCCGTTGTCAAAGAAATACAAGAAAAAGAAGGGAGAATGTGTTATGGGGAGTGAAGAGAAGAGCGCGTGGACAGCGCTCTTATAAGACGGAGGAATGTGTTACGGACTCCCAAGTAGGCTATGGTAGCAGGATATAACTTCCAAGTATGTCTTACCTGCTAAAAGCCTACTTGGTATGATCTAGGGGAAAGAGAAATAAAAGTGAAAGGAAAGGAGAAAACAATTGAGGATGTAAGTAGATCTTGAGAAAAAGAAAATGACTTTGAAGTTTTAACGGGGATGTCCATACCTATTGAATAGAAAAGACTGTTGAATTCTATCATGGAAGAAAGAATGGAAGAAGGAATGGAAGAAGGAACGGCAGAACAAATGGAAGAAAGAATGAAAGAAGAGTTGGAAGAGCCTCTTTTAGGAGCTTCATCAAAAACAAGGAAGAGGAAGAAAGAAAGGAAGAGAAGATGGAAGGAAAAAGAAAAAAAATAAAATGAAATAAATAGAGACCGACCAAAATGGAATACAGAAAACGGAAGAGGGAAAGGAAGAGGTGTTGGAAGGAATAGGGGTAAAATCAATACAGAGGAAAGTAATTATGGAAGTCTTTATAGAAGAGCGAAAAGTAAAAGACTTGGATTTTTGGAAGAGCAAACGGAAGGAGACGTTGAAAATGAAATTTCATCTTGTTATTTCGTCGGACCCATCTCGGACAGAGGACTTCCGACATCTATTTTCCAGCCTTTGAGAAAACTCTTGAGAAGTGAATCTTGAGTGACTTCAGTCTCCCAGCTACCCTACCTTCAGCAAAACGCTACTAGAGTTCTGGAGTCAGATAAAAAGTCCGCTACACCGCTCCCCTCAGAGTCTGTGTTTTGATTTTCCTGTTCCATTGCCAAACTTTCGAGGGGTCAACTGCTGCTTCTCTAGCTAGTCTCTCTGCTGTTTGTTGCTTGAGTTTACTCCTTTTTGCTACAAACAGTCGAGCTCTTTCCCTTTTCAGTTTGACATATTCTTTTTGCAGAGGGTGGGAAGGGTTTGGGACATGTCTTGCCTTTTCCTTGGCCTCCTTCACCTTCAAATATATCAGGCGGCATTATGGGTCCCACCAAGCCTGACGGGTGCTCTGCTTTCTCCCAGACTGTCTTCTCTTCTTGGATGCCTTTCCCCCATCTACCACTGCACCCACTTTACTATCTGCTAGCTTTCTTCCCAGAAAAGACCCAACTATTCCAATTGCTCAAGATAAGAAGCCTTGCTGAGAAAGTTGGGGAGGGGAGCATTCTGAAGGGGAAGTGGTTGTGGGGGAGGGGGAGGTGGGTCAGGGGGAGGTGGGATAGGAGGAACAACTTGACCTCTTTCACGTAGTTCGTTTACCCCTCTGTCGAACAGGCCGGGAAAAACTGTCTCAAAGAACGGCAGGATCGCTCTAGCGAAAGGAATCATTTCATCATCAGTCACCGGGGAAGTTCTATTTACAGTGAGGAGAGGGGGGAGAAAAGAGAATTTTTTTTCGCCCGTGGGGGCATGTGGAGGATCAAAAGACATAGGGGGAGGAGATGAATCAAGAAAAAAAGAAAGAGAAAGAACAACATGTTGTGGAGCAAAGTCAGCTTCCAGGTTTGAAGTGGCAGAGGACCAGGCTGTCAAAAGAAAAAGATCTATAAAAAAGTGATCAATCGCTGTTATTTCTTCTCCTGCTTTAAAAAAAGTACACGGGCCTAGAAAGGAGACATCAACACCCAGCTTCTCATATTTCAAGGACAGGCCGTGGAGAGGAATTAAGTTAGAGCGTTCACAAAGACGGATCAGCCAATTCCTTTATTTGTCAGGTTAACTGCCATGGCTGCAGGCTGACAATCGAGAGGGCTTATAAGCATCAACTTCGTTCTTTTCTCTGCTTTCATCAGTGGGACATAGCATTCTTTCCTAAGTCAGCCCTTCCGGCACCTGAGTCCCCAGCTTGCCGTTGATATCCCTAACTAGGATACGCAAATCCTCGAGAGGTACCTGACACAGTGCATCGATCACGCCCTCTCTCTCTCTGTCTCTCAGCTCCCTGTCTTTCTGTCTCAGGTCAGACCCTCTAAGTAGAAAGTACACATCAAAAACATGGAGGACTCTCGTGGCTGACTCCCCTCCTTCTGAGGGAGAAGACACACTCACTGATAGACGGACCAGATTTTGACCTACCAGCTCCCACCTTGGCTGCAGTTCATGAACTAAAGAATTCCTGACTAGGATGCATACACCCCCTGTCTTTGCTTCCCCGATGGTTATGGCTTTCCTTTTCGACCCTTCCACTTTGATTTTCCTTCTCAACCACTCAAAGTGATCAAAATTATGCCCTGTGTGAGTGGATGTTCTTACAGGCATGGAGGGGCACTTCGTTTCAGCTAACACTACAATGTCTGCTTGGTAAGCGGCCAGCCACTGCTTAAGAGCTTTGCTTCATATGCGTGACCCCAGCCCCCCCACATTTACCGTTTTTATTATGAGTTTCCTTCTTCCTGAAGCCATGAGACTAGACCTCACATCATAAGAAGGAGAGAAAGCATTGTGGGAGAGTGAGGATGCAGAAGGGAAGAGAAGGGAGGGGGGGGACGGCTGAAAGACCCATTGAAGGATTGAAGAGGTTGCGGAAGGGCGCACCGGTGGGGCAGAGGCAGAAGAAGAAGAAGAAGAAGAAGAAAAAGAAGAAGAAGAAGAAGAAGAAGAAGAAGAAAAAGAAGAAAAAGAAGAAGAAGAAGAAGAAGAAGAAGAGGAGGAGGAGGAGGAGGAGGAGGAGGAGGAGGATGAGGAAGAAGGAGAAGAGGAGCAGGAGGAGGAGGACGACGACACTGTAACCGGAGGGGGGGGAAGGTTGGAAAGAGAACCTGCATAACGCTTTTGTCGGTCTGAAACTTCACACTTTTTGAGTTGGCATGCTTCCCTGCAACCGGCCCAGAAGGCACACACCAGACGCTTCTCGTCTTTCTTTAGTTGATCTGTGCTTATCCATATGAAGTCGGAAGCGCCCCTCCTCCAAAAATCATATTCTCTTCTCTTTCTCTTTCCGCCCCTCACTGCACGAATTCTTGTAAAAGAGCGTGAGCCTCCATGTATAAGGGCTTGGTCCTCCTCGTCCCTGTCATCAGAAGATCTAGAAGAAGAGAAAGAAGAATCAAAGACAGAAGAAGAGGAAGAGGGGGAAGGTAATAACAGAAAATTACGCTCATGTCTCCTCCTACGGCGTTCTCTTTCTTGTTGTCTGTCCTCATGCAGCTCTCATCGAGGGGCAGATATGAGATTCTTTCTATTTAGGGGGTTATTGTAGGCTAATTTGCAGCACGCTTTTTCGAGATAGTCGCAATCGACGCAGGGTCTTGTTGGGAGAGATTCCGACCCTCTAGTACATGAGCATCTGGATGACAGACGACATCCGCCTGCTGAGGCCTTACAGTTACAACATTTCCCTTTATGATTCCCCCCCCATCTGTTACAGTCCTGCTTGTCAGGCTTTTCCCTGCCTTTCTCTCTCTTTTCATTTCTCTCCTTTACATCATATCTCTCTCCCCCTTTACTTTTCTCTCCGTCCCCCAATTTGCTACCTGAGGCCTGTCTGTTCGACTGCTGCTCCCCCTGTCAACATTCTCTCTGCGGGGGGGGTAGGAAGGAAAAAGCAGAACGAGAACAGATGGGTGGAGAGAGAGGGAGAGAAGAAGCTGAGGAAAAGAAAGAAACACCATGAGAAACACCGTAACTTGGTCCGCAGGCCGCTTGAACAGCAGGCAAAGAGGATAGAGAAGAGCAAAAAGGAGGGGGTGCTACTGGAGGTAGAGTGAAGGGAAATGGAAGTGAGGCAGGTAGAGAAGGAGCAGGAACAGCAAAGTTGAGAGGCGGTGGCTCGTCCGGGAGAATGGAAGGGAAGACTAGACAGAAAAGAGAAGAAGGAGAAAGAAAGGGAAAAGCGTGCAAAGGAGAACTCGAGTGCCCTCGGCCGCCTGGCCTCTCACCACCCCCCCTTTCCCATTCCTTAGCTTCCCCTTCTTTTCCTATGCCAGAACCGGGGGCAGAGTAGGAAGAAGGGCGAGTTGAAGAAGGTGGGGGTGAGGATGGAGGGAAGAGGTATGTGAAAACGGGACCAGACCGACTCCAACATTAATTCCGACTCCAAAATTTTTTTAAATATACAAACAGTTTAAACTAGTTTAAACATATTCAACATCGTTTAAATGTATTTTTAGCGATTCTTTTATTGTTTTTAAAGGTTTTAAATTAGAGCCCGGAGTGTATAAGAGTGAAGGTTGGAAGTGTTGTAGCACAGTGGCAGGCTAGGCCGGCGGGTCTGCGTGCATGCCGCGCATAGCATGCAGCGCCGCACCGTACATACGTGCGTCTGTGCCGCGGCCTGCCCCAACCAGCCCACGTGGGCTGCCACGCTTGACTGACGCACGCATCCCAATTAATCCGAATATTTGGCTGTACGGTAGAAATCCGATTATATACTTTTGCAGGCCGAGGCATCTGTCAGAGAGCAAGGAAGAAATTAAAAGATCCCGCTTCATTTCCTTCAGTTATAGCTCCACGTTGCTATGCAGATTTTCTGTAGAGTGCACTTGTTGTGGGCCTGTCGCTGGGGATCGTGCGCCGGTGCTGTAGTGTGGCTATACTTTTGAGGTGGGCTGAGCTTTACCGTCTCCTTTTAAACAACACTTTGTATGGGCAAGGGGTTTTAATTGTTATATCAGAAAGACCTACGTTAATGCATCTGTTTACCCTTTTTCCTTCCTCTTCATATGGTATGGATGTAGGAGTTTGGAGCTCTTGCTTGCCTCTGGTGTGTAGAAAGAGTTGCGTTCGTCTTGTCTCTTTGGTCAGTTGGGGGTTGGGCATCTCTGGGTACAACGCGGCTTCAGTCGGTCAACTCATGTCAGGGAATGATCCACATAGGTTCCTCTATTCAACCATCCTTCTTTTCATTCTGGCTGCGTAGATGCAGGGTTTGGTGCTCCCTCGTGCCCTTCGTATGGAAGGAGAGTTGCTTTCGTGTCGTCTCTCTGGTCACTGACAGTTTACGATTGTGAGTTTCTGTGTGCAAGGGCGGCAAGAGGTTGCGTTCTATCAGAGAGATGCCCATCCTTCTTTTTCTTTCTTGCCCTCATTCTATTCACACTGTCTGTCTGGATGCAGGCTTTAAGGCTTCCTCGTGTGTGCGTTGGGGAGCTGGAGCTCTTTGTGCTGGGATTTTTGGTGAGTCTGGCCGCAAGCGTCTCTTTGTGTCACGCTAGACAAGCGGTTACGTTCTGTCAGAGAGATGCCCACTCCTTTTTTTCTTTCTTGCCCTCATTCTATTTATGCTGTCTGTCTGGATGCAGGCTTTAAGGCTTCCTCGTATATGTGTTGGGAAGCTGGAGCTCTTTGTGCTAGGACTTTTGGTGAGTCTGGCCGTAAACGTCTCTTTATATTACGCTGGGCAAGCGGTTGCGTTCTGTCAGAGAGATGCCCACTCCTCTTTTTCTTTCTTGCCCTCATTCTATTTATACTGTCTGTCTGGATGCAGGCTTTAAGGCTTCCTCGTGTATACGTTGGGAAGCTGGAGCTTAGTTGGCTGCCTCTTTTATTTCTTTGGTCAGTCGCTCTAGGGGCTTGGAGGGGTGAGGTGCGGGGTGGGGTTGCACGGCAGTGCCACCGGGGGACATGTGATGGCTTGGGGCGAGGTGTGAGAGAGGCATATACGAAAAGCAATAGAGAGAGAGGACAGCCGAGCACCAGAAGGGATAGAGAGGGAGCTCTACGTGCTGCTGGGGGATCGACGGGTAGAGAGGACAGTCCGGGTTCATGTCGGGCCGAGGCTGGCCATCACCATGGCCGGACCAGGATAAGCGGCCCAGAATCCGGACCGGGCGTCACAAAGCGGTTGTCAGACCCAGAAAGGCTGCAGAGGGAGTAGCAGAAAGTTATGTAGACAAGAGAGACAGAGCTCCGTGCTTGTGAAAGGGTGTTGGTCCCGGGGGGGAGGGGCGTGTGCACTCAGAGGGGGTCCGGGTGGGGCCGGCCGGGACGGGTCGTGCCGAGTAGGGGGCGGGCCCCGGGCCAAAGGCGTCATACATATGGAGAAGAGGCCCGGAACGACGCAATGGATGCTGGCTAGAGCGAACGGGGAGGTAAAAAGCCCTATAAAGTGGACTGCCTTGCGTCCTAGAGGGTACCGGTGGCGGCTGTACCGCTCCTTCTGCCTCATCTCTTCTTTTTTTTTGCATCGACCATACCACAAGGGCCCCTCTGACCTCGTCCCCCCTTAAGGTACATTTCAGGGCTGAAGTGTACCTTAAGGGGGGGGTCCAAAAAATTTTTTTCGTGGTAGTTAGGTTCACTAGCTGGCTAGCTGGTACCTAGCTAGCTAGCTGGTACATAGCGGGTACCTAGTAGGTTCAAGGAGGTTGCTTTTTCCTTCATTAAAGCTCATTTTGTTCTCTCCTTCATTAAAGCTCATTTTGTTCTCTACAAATATTACTTCTTCTACTTTTTTTATTCAAAATTATTCAAAAAAAATTTTGTTTCTCGGAGTAGACTTGTTCTTTATTGCTCTTAGACCTTCTGCTAGATCTGCTCCTAATAAATGGGGACAACATGGAGACGCGACATAAATAACAAGACCCTCAATCATCATTCTTGTTTCTCGGTTGCAACACTGTCCGAAGTTTGCCTTTTCGGCTCCTTCAAAATATCCAGCTACGGCCTTAAACTACCGATCATACACTTTCGATCATCAGACACATGAGTACAAATGTCATCACAGAGCTCACCGCCCGGTATCAAACACCGGTGAAGTTCGACATGCATAAGTACGCTAGGAGCTAGAAAGTCAGAGCACCGTAAAAACCCTAGGGCGGCTTAACAATACGACTAGGCCGCAGTAATCAATCAGCGAAATATAGAAAAACGAGCTCCGCGGTGGCATACTCAAGCGGAAGCATGGCGTTGCACGACGACACATGATGAAAAAATGCTGAAGAACAGAACACACCAAAGGACAGCACACGCACGAAAGAGAACCAGGAAAGACAATGCCAAATCAAGTACAAAACAGGACGTACAGACGAGCATAAAGCTCAAGCTCAAACTTCCATCATTGTCCACAAGAACGTGAAAAGCTTTTGATATGAAGAGAAAACACGGAGCAGACTCCTCGTACGAAATACAAAGAGATCCAAAAAACCGAATGAGCTCTCAAACACGTATAAAAAAGGCCCCACGGATTACAGACGAACATGCTAATACACAAAGAGGGCATATAAAACCAACAAAGAAAACTATATACCATCAGAATCGAAGTTGACTACCACATGCATGCAAAAACGGCGTAGACGCCTATGCTGCCTGCTCAGCCCCTCCCTGCACAAACACCTCCCGATCGTGGGAGAGCTGTGTGGACAGCTCCTGCCCCAGGAGAGATGCCGGTTGGAAAGGGCCGCGCTGACCCCTGTCATGGAAAGCAGAGGTCAGGATATTGATCACCACATACCTTTGCAGCGTGCAGCCCAAGATCTTCCAATACCGATCAGTCAGACGACTCGGAGACCGTACAGTGTTCATGCTCCCCTCTGACACCACACCCGCCCGATTCATTACAACGGTAACAAGTTCCTTGACAAAGGAGACCGTTTCGAATCAGAATCCTTGTCAGGGCGACCAAACGACTCGAAAACGAGAGGGATGAAACGAAGCCCTACCGAATGTACAGCTGCTGCATACTTCCGTGTCTTCTCCTCACTCCTTGTCCTGGCTGCTGCCCCTGCAGTTTTTGCTCGTGTACGCAGGCGGGCGGCATCAAAAGAAATGCGAAAAGTGACAGACACATCAGCAACCATCGTATCACCTGTCGAAAGAGAGGCGAAGATGTCTACTTGCTTGTGGCGGCGATCAGGGAGGCGGCTATCTGTAGCGACCCCCAGATGCCCAAAAGTGGTCTCCTCTAAGACATGGGTGTGACGGAGACCCCGAAGAATCTCCATGAAGGCACCTTTTACCTGTTCGTGCCTCCATACTACCCCCCCTCCATTTGGGTACTTCTGAGCATGGTGGCCCCGAACATCCAGCGCGGCCCCACATGCACAAACCCCCGCCCTCCACATCTCGGGGATCGACAGGCCCAGCCTGACATGAAGAGCCACATAGTAGACAGCAGGGGGGACGGAATAGCACTCAACCAGCCTGACGCTCCATTACCAAAGCATGAATGCAGCCGAATACGCTTTTCTACCGGCACACGGTAAGAAAACCATGTACGGCGCGTGCGATTTAGGGCGTCCCCGACCTTCTGCTGAACATACCAGTCCCCGTGGGACCACCAACGCTGCGATTGATCATCCCACGGCTTACGAAAGGGATGGTCTGCCTTGAGCTTGATGTCTTTCGTCATCTGCTGAGCCCTCTCGAAGGCATCTTTACATGCAACCAACCAAGGGAGTGAGAGAAAAGCTTGCCGGTGGTCCTGGACGGAGACTGCGGGGCCTAGAAACGACTGTCCAGCCAGTCGAGCAACCACCGCTTCCAAAGTGATCGCGCAGGACCCTACCAACCCCGCTGCCGCAGTTGTGTCAAAGCAAGTGAGCCCCAACCCCCCCTGGTACTGTGGTAGGTACGCTTGCTCGCTCACCTGCCCCCACTCCATCGGGAGAACCCCATCACCCTTGCTCATGACTCTCCCAACTCCCTATCTTCCGCCGCCCAGTCGGTGCGTTGCATCACATCCCCCATGATGTGGGTGAGATAGATGAGCTTTGGCAACACAAAAAAACAAAAAAGGAGATGCGCCCCCTGTGGATCACCGTATTCCTCAATCGCTTTCCCCAACGCCTTCGCTTCATGCATGCACCTTCTCCTGGAAATGGGCTTTCTCGTAGGCTGTAGTCCCGTTCGCCACCCCACACAAACGAAAGCCCGTCAAAGACGGGACGATTCCTGGAGGGCAAGTATAAGGACACTGTTGCATGTGTCGCTATAGGGGGGAGTGAACAGAACTCTTACCTGGATAGAGCGCTAGGCCAAACTCTTGTAGGCGGGCGGCGCTGACTCTCCAGGCATGAAGAATGCTGTCGAGCTGAGTGGGAAAACTATGGATACGTCGTCCATAAATGCCCCAACAAAACACCCCTTACCTTCGTGCTTTCCCTGTAGATCGTTAAGAAGGCGTCCAAGGGAGGGTTTCAGCCCTAGGCAGAAAAAGAGGGGCCCTGCAACGTCTCCCTGCTGTACCCCCTCCTCACACTTGATCTTCCGAAGACCAGGTCCGAAGGGGTGCCATACCAGAGTACGAAAAACGGATACAGGTGCGGAAAATGGGTGTGCAGCTCATCCATGAGTACCTGGCGGTCACATGCATTAAACGCATTCTCTGTATCGAGGTTCAGGACCGCCGACGAGGGAGAGCGCTGCAAACACGTTTGCACACTGCGAAAAAGCTTTTCCATCCCTGCTCGCGTCCGGACTGCGAACTGAAGAGGGCCTAAGTGTGTTTCGAACTCCTTCCCGTATTCCAGCAGGATAGACCTGATCACCCACCTTCGTAAGACATCCCCCACCACAATCGGGCGGACTTTTGACCCCTGGGCATCTTTTCTCAGTGCAAAACATCGCCCCCCTGCTAGCAGCGTAAGGAATCCCACAGGTGCGTCCCCTGCTGCCAGGCAGGTTGCTATGCGAAGGATGCGTGCTTGTGACGAGCCATCTCTGGGAAAGAAGAACGACAGATGTTCATAACGCCATCCTGTGACTCCTTGGGCCGACCCTCTTAGTGCAGATCGCACCGCCTCCAGAAGATTCTCCCGGGAGAGGATGAAAGATGGAGATTGGGACTGTGACTGGGATTGAGACTGTGTCTGCTGCACTTGACGGAGGCGGAGAGGGGTCGCCCTACGCGGGAACATGCCGGCCATTTTTCTTAAGGTCGCTACTGTGGCAGGCGCAACACCGAGCGACTGGAGCCGCGACGCTGCTTTCGACAGCGCCCCTTCCTCTACCAGTCCCTTCACCTGTTTCCTTTTTGACTCCAAATCGTCCTCCGCTCATTGTTGCACAGACCTGTGGGACCTCCGCTCTCTCCCTCTCTGCTGTCGTTCCCGCAACAAGACCACATCGTCCCGTAAAAGCCTCACTAAGCCCCCAAAATCGCCCTCCCAGAAAGCCTTGATCCTCCTGTGTCTGGCCGCAAAAGAGGCCTGCCCCCCTTTTCTGTCTTGCCTAAGGAAAAGAGAGGGGAAATACGCAAGGAGCTTCCACGCTCGCTCCGCCCTAACCGCACTTTCATCTCCAAGGCGGTCAACTATCTCCTCAAGCACTACAGCCAAGGCAGGGCGGAGTCTCCCGTCCACACGACGGACTGTTGGAATATCTAAATCATCCCAGGCTTCTTCCCAGTTGACTGAATCCCAATAAGCCCAGCGCTCTTCCCAATCTGTTGCACGATCTGACGCTTCTTCAGGCCCCTGTTCGTCTTCACTCTCCACGTCGCTTGTGTTGTCCTCGGGCCCATCGCGCCGGCGTGCCTGCGGCACTGATGCTGCTGCTGCTGCTGCTGTTGCGTCAGTCCCGCCACTGTTGGGGTGACGTGCTGCTTCACTGGCGTTGCCGGCCGCTGCCTGCGCCTCCGGGCCTTGAGACCCCGTGTGACTTCCTCCTTCTTCTGGGACTGCGGGCATTTTCCCATCCCCCTGCGTATCTCTGTCCCTTCCTTCTCCTCCGCTTGACGTCCCTCTTGCCTCGTCAGCGCCCTGATCTACCATGCTCTCATCTGTTTATGCCTGTAGTTGCCTGTCACCGTTTGTGCTCTGGCAGTCGTCCTGCTGTCCCTCAAAAACGATCTCCCTCTCTTCTTCTGGGTCTGAGTCCGACGCTGCATTCTCTCCTCCGGCCTCCTGCCTGTTCTCCGTCCGCCTTGGCAATCCTGATGAAAAATCCCCCCCTGGGGCTCGCCTTTCTTCGTCTTCCCCCCCCCCTTCTCCCGCCTGGCGCCGCTGAGCGAGCATATGCTCCACTGTTGATACTCTCTGCGATGGGTGAACAAACCGGGAAACTGCCGCCTCTGTCTGGGCCCCCATACCCGCAAGGGACTACAGAGAATCCGTGACAGGCCTCAAGCCAAACCTGCCAGTGACCCCCATCGCTGGAACTGCTGCAGCCACTGCTGCGGCACTTGACGCTGCGGCTGCATTGTCGTTCCCCTCCTGTGAGGAGCCGGGTGTGCGTGGGCGCGCAGGTCCTGGCAATGGCGCGTTTCATATTTTTCATTTGTTGTTTGCTGAACGGGTGGGGAAAAGGGGTCCCGTGGAGTTGGTTGCCGATCCCGCTGTCTCTCTCTGCGCTGGGGCCGTCGCTGCTAAGATCGGATTTGCCCATCTCTGCGTTGGGTGGGGATGACGGGTGAACCTCTCCTCTAGGGGCACTCTCAAGGGAGGTCTGGATGGCCTGTCTCTTGGGGACTGCTCTGACGTATCTACGTCTGCCATCAGACGGTCGTCTCCTTCTAAGACTTTGTCACGCCTTCCCCCGTTCTGTGCGTCTCCCGCCCCCTCCCTAGCCTCCTGGGGTGGTATGTTGCCTTCCATAGAGTGAAGGGCTACGTTGATGTCGCCCCCGAACCCCCCAATCCATGCAAGCAGATGGCGGGCCTCCAGATCGGGCGGTGGGGGAGGGCGCCTGGGTGCGTCGGCTTCCCACATGCGGGCAGAGAGCAAAGAAAGAAGGAAGAGAGCAGTGAGGAGGCGCCTTGGCCTCCGGTGGAGCCGTCCGGGTGTCAGTTCTGTAAGGGTATATGAGTCTCATAGAGAATACTTGATCTGATCATTTCATGAAGAGAGAACTGACAGAGAGGGGATACTCCTCCTCTCCTACTATTCAGTCTGTTGTTCGCTGTTATTGTATTCAACTGTCACTCTCACTCTGAATTAATTTAATGCACGAAGCGCGCCCATACCACATATCTCACTAAGATGCGGCGGCGGGTCAGGCGGCGGGCCAATGCACCCTGAGCCCTTACAATCACCCTCTGATCCAAAATGCAATATCCAGTGCAATGTTGGATCACTGAACAAATTGAACCTTCTTTGCAAAATCAATCAATTTGCGTCTCGCACCTGTCTTCGCAACAGACACATGAGATGGAGGCACATATTGACTGCCCTTATCTTTCGTCAGCTTCAACTTTGTCTACCTGTCTGCTCTCATGCGATCGGTGGGACACCAGAGAGTCTTTGCTTTCATTGCTCTCAATTCCTGTCAAACAAACTGAAGCATGCCCTGCAAACGTGGTTCCGACTTCATCTGTCCAGATTCGAGCTGCTCCATGAGAGGAGCAGAGTCTGTCATAAATTCGATTGGGATTTTCTTTTGTCACAACCCCTCTGCGAACGACTTCCATGTATATGCACGCTTCACTATGTCATGCTATGCACACAACTCAGAAGAAGTACTCGAAGTCAGACATCTCTTGATCCGACTGCTCCTCCAAGCAAAGAGATTCGATTCATGCATTGACTCAATTGATTCACCCTGGTCTACAAGGAATGCTTCAAACCCTGCCCGTCCCTCCCCCCAAGACAGAGAGAAAGAACCATCATGAAAAGAGACAATCTTCGGATTGGGACAGGGAGTGAACACAAGAGGGCTTTCTGTCTGCTGTGCATGAAGCAGAAGACGCAACACCCCCTCAACCTTGTCAGGGGAAAGATGAGAAAACCAACGAGACAACTCACTAAAAAGGAAAGCAACGGAGGGGAGAGTGCGAGCGACTCACCCTGTCACACCTGTGCATTTCTGCATGAGAGGAACCAGCTCTTCTTTCACTTCCTCAGCAAGCACAGGGTCAAGGATGGATGCATTTAGTCGACCTCCATGCAGAAGGCTCTCGTCTATTTTGACTGACTCGAGGTATTCCTTCTGTCCGATCTCATACCCGTCCTTCGTTCTCTTGAGAGTCATCCCAATGTACTCGAAACTCTCTCCTTCCTTCAACTCTTCAGGCTCATCCATTTTCAGTCTCTTCTGAATGGGCGCAAAGTGAGAGACGGGGTCAGCAGCAAAGATGAGTAAATCGTCTACATGCATCACCATGACAGCAACGATTTCTCCCTTCTCTTCCTTCTTGATAAACACGCTCTCTCTCAACTCTTCCCACCCCTCTTCTTTTGCAATCTTCCTGAAGCTGTCAGTGTACAGGCGAGGCGCATTAGCCAACCCATACATTGCATGATTCAATCGAAAAACAGAACCAGCAGACAGCCAGGAAGGTAGACCAGAAGGCATTTTCTCAGGCATGCGGACAAACACATCATCTTTCATTTCTGCAGTCAGAAATGCAGTCCGGACATCTGATTTGGCACAGTTCTACCCCTTGGTGGAAGCAAAAGAGAGGACAAGTAGGACACTCCACCAGTCTGCTGTGCCACTGTACGTCCGCAGAGTTTTGCAATCATCCTGAAAACCCTTCACAACAAGCCGAGCCTTTGCTACCCTTTTCCCTCCTTTCTTCTTCCATGTGAGTACCCATCGGCAGCGCATTGCCTTTCTCCTCCGAGGCATGTGCACCCCCCGAGCAAACACAGTTTCCTCAATGAACCTCTCCAACTCATTTTGCATCGCGCCTTCAAACAATCCTTCTGCCACCTCATCCGGAGTGGCATCGATGTGCCCCTTCCTGGGATTGACATGCATGTTCCATCATTTCTTTGACAACTTTCGGGTCAACAGGAACGACCCGCGTAAGAGGACGTCTCCTCTTTTTCTTTTCTTCTATCAATCGCGCGAGCTCTTCCTTTAACTTCCCTAGACGCTTCCTCAGCGTTTCTTCTTTCTCTTCATCTTCCTGTGCACCACACACCTCCTTCTCACCTTCATCTTCCTGCGCACGAAGCGCATTCCCATCGCTCTCCTCTTTCCACTCCAACTCAACATCTTCAGCGATAGGTGAGAGTGGCACAGCCTCTCTCTCTTCTCTTCCTTCTCTCTTAGGCTGCCTTCTGGCACCCCTTCTAGGCTCTGAGTCCCCCTCCACATCGATTCTTCCTTCTGTCTCCTCCCCCTCATCCCCCCCTTTCTGCTCTGCATGCATCTCCAGTTGACCTGACTGAAGCTGCATATGAGCAGCACCCTGAGGGGAGAGAGAAGAAGTTTGCACATCCCCGGAGTTTGCTGTCTCCGGAGATGCAAGAAGTCGCTCACACAAACGAGTAGCAGTACGAGGGACATCAGGAAAGAAACGAACGGAACTAAAAGAAGAAGAGAAACAGGCAGGAGGAAAATCTCCGGCCTGTGCGCTCACCTCCTCAACATCAACAACGGAGGCCGCACAATCGTCATCCACCACCCCCTTCCTTTCACCCCCCATTCCTGAAGACATCCCAGACGGAGAAAGAGAAGAAGGAAAAGAATTGCTGTCCATGCCTCTCCAGGAGACAAGGGACACAGAGGAGGGAGGCAGACGAATCGGCTTCCATCCATTGTTCTTTTTAATTATCACAGTCACAACATTTGAAGTCTCAATTCCCCCAAAGAACCCCTCGACCCCATGAATGGGCTCTTCATTCTTTTTCCTCGGTCGACTGTCATACACACACACACGATCACCTACAGTAAGAGAAGGAATCTCTGCGGAGCGCTCTTCCCCAAAAGTCGCACGCACAGCAGACTGACCGGTGACTGTGGAGACACAGTTGTTGAGTTCCTGCACCACTCCATGAAAGAGCCACTTCTCGCAGTAGGGAGGGAGACCCGTCTGCCTCCTCACTTTCCGAAGGAGACGTTTAACGGTTCGATTTGATCTCTCCCCCGCCCTTTGATGTTGCGGTGTGTAATCCGCCCCCCTACGATGGTAGACTCTCTCTTTCTGGCAAAAATCATCGTATTGTCCTTTCTTGTTACCTGTGAATTCCCCCCCATTATCTGTCTGCACGACCTCGAACTTTCCAAGACGAGGTTCATACCGACACACAACTGAACAGAGATGTCTGACTGCATGTGACTTGCACCCAAGAATCATTCCATCCATCAGTCTTCCTTTCTTCTCCGTCAAAAGACTGGCGGGGATACCACCAGACAGGAAAAGAAGATCATAACACCAATGCGATCTAACACGAGCGGGCATGCACCCCCTCTACCTTGCAGGAATCCTTTTCATTTCTTTATTCACTTCCCGACATTCATGGCAGTCTACCAAATCAATACACTCCTGCACGGTCACTTTGTGAGCCATTCTCTTCTCTTTGAAAGTCGCATACAGCCGAGACCCAGTTGCATGCCCAAACCTACCATGCCACACATTCAACTCAAATGGAGACATGTGCTCTGTGCAACGCTGGGCCCAGGAGACAGAGAGCTTCGCCTTGTCAGGCACCAGTCTGGCCGCCTCATCGGCGCCTGAAGAAACAAAAGAAGAAGAATCTGAAGAAATAGTCAGAAACACACAGTCGTCGCTGTCTGAACTTAAATAAGATTTTGAGGAGGAAAAAGGAGAGAGGACACGCACTACATGTACCCCATCCCTTTCATACAACCGAGCTTTCACTGTCCCACCCCCCCTCCCAGGAAATTCAGCCCAAAAAGGAGAGTCAACTTTCTGCATGCGACAGCCCCTCACTGAAAGGAGAGAAATCGGCACTGACGATTTGAAAGCTCCCCGAAAGAGAGGGGAAACGGGATTCCCATCCACCCCCTCAAGGACAGGTGACACCTCCACTTCTTCTGCACAAATCATCTCCCCGCCAGAGGCTTCCTCATACCGAAACTCACGAGGGCGACGGGAAACAATCGAGTCCTCGAGATCCCCCCCAATCAAATGCCGACTGCAACCAGTGTCGGCAACGGGGAATTTCTTTCTCCACACCCATCTCGAATCCTCTTTTCCCCCTGCTGCCCCCACACGCTCCACCTCTCCGCCTTCATCATCTGCAGTGCTGAGGGGCCCGAAAGAATTTCGGAGGCGGATCCCCCCCCCAGCCCGCACATCTCTTAACCCTCCCGAGCGTAGTCAGGGGCAGCCGCTGCTGCCCCCTCTCCCCCCAGAGTTCTTCTTGCACACAGGGGCCCTGTCCCAATGTCCCTTCTCTCCGCACGCCCTGCACGGGGGGGCGTCTTCCTGCGTAGCTCGGCACTGCACAGAGACGGAGTGCCGATTGCCGCAAGTGCGGCATATAGGAGGGGCTCCCTGAGAGCCAGACGACTGAGAAGAGGAAGAAGAGCCCGATCCCCTCCCTCCAGACTGTCCATCAAAAAC
>JAHBMJ010005768.1:127586-148982 GCA_018398765.1 Chromera velia | reverse complement strand
AGCAACTATAATTCATCGATCGATTGATTGATGTACTTTGTGTCTGGATACTTGCATGCAGACTCGAGGACACACTGGCAGGCACCTGACTTCCAAGGGCAAACACTGGCATCTGGCGTGCAGGGGGAGACAGGGAGTCATCAAAAGTCTGACTGACTGACTTTCATCAACCTGAACACAGGTGAGCAGGGCCCTCTTTCCGTTCTTCTCTTGTCCTGGGGGGGGAGGAGTTCTCCACTCGGTTGACTTTCCAAACAGATGGTCCTTCAGATCTTCCTTTCGCACTCCCGGGCAGTCACATTCGTCTCCTTTTTCGCAGGTGTGGCGGCCTCCGAGTCTGCCCCCCCCCAGACTTTCTTCCAGGAGGTTATATTCCTGTACATAGGTGCGGACGTGCCGATAGAATCTGCGCACCTGTTTTACAGAAAACTCGAATTCCTTCACTCCTTTCGTATAGAGCAACGCCCAGGCCTGTTTGGGGGGGATTGACTCTGCAAAGGTCCAGAGACAGGCCAGCTTGGCAGGAAAGCTCATCTGAGAGAGGCGTCTGTCTAACAGCATCCCTGCATCAGCTGTGTAACGTGTCGATCTGCAGGTACACTTTCCGTAGTTCTTTTCGAGAAAGCTCTGAAAAGAGGAAACCTCTTCAGAGATCTTTTTCCACGTTTTGAATACTTTCCCACAATCGCAAGTTTTTTCCTTTGAGAGGAGGCTCCACTGACAGAGAATGTCGAAGAGCTCAGCAGGAGGCGTGTTGCGGACAAAGTCCAACACGCTAATTAATGAGGTGATCTCTTCTGGTTTCATGTTGTTTTTCTACTGTTCTAGATAGAATTGAAACATCGCTATCATAAAAGTTTTAGAAAAATTCTAGAGGATCGAACGGTTTCTCACCTTAGGACATTTCTTTACTTTTTTATTTTACAATTTTATTTCAAGTTTTAAAAAATGTTTGAAAACCTATGAAAAACTCTACAAAAACTATAAAATCAGAATTTAGAAAAAAATCAAACTCATTTTTTTTTTTAGTGTGTGAAGCTAGCTTTTCGGGGCCAACCTCTCATCTGAGGGCTTCAAGCCGAGGGTTAGACTGTGAACTACTGAACCTTTTCTGAAGCGCCGCGGCAGGGCGGCGCGGGGGCCCCGCGGGCCTGACTGACGGCTCAAATTAATTTTTGTGTATGCATGCATGCATGTATGAAATATGCATGAAAAAAAAAAAACTTTGCATATGCATGCATGCATGCATGTGTATATCGCGATAATTTTTTTGTTGTTTTTTTTTTTTATGCTTTCCGGCGCCCCCTTAATTCCGATGGGATCCACATTTCTGCAGGACATGCAGCTCGTGCTGTTCGTCAGCTTCTAACTTATATGCGATTCCAGCGTGCCTACTCAGAAGCGATTTTTGAATTTGTATGACTGAAACCCAGAAGGTGATAACTTGTATACAGCTATCGAAAGCAACTGAGACCTGCATGCACGGGGAAGCTGATTGATCACTTGTCAGACTGAATTAATAAATCATCAGGATCGTTCTGTATCTTTGCCCTTCTGGTCGCTCCGATCTGCAATGAGTGCTCTGAAGACTTGTGTCGCGCTCTTCTGTCTCTTGCTCATGTGTGTGTCAGGAGCCGCGATCGGCTCTCGAGCTTGCTCCGTCCTCCTTCAGCGAGACGCTCATACGGAGAGCACTTATTACTGCGATAGTGCAAAAACGTCAATCGAATCCAATTGCAGGCAGCATTTGGTTGGCAGGAAAGGATGTGCGGACCGGCTTCGATCTAAAGGCCAATGCGTGGTGAAGAAGACGAAGAAGGGAAAAGAAAGAAAATAGAACGAATACACACAAGCAGGCGTCTTTACGAAAGCAGTCTGCGAATACAAGAAATACCCGGCACGCTGGGAGAAGATCTTTGCGTGAATTCTCTAGCAGAGAGGTGAGCATCTTGAGCTTGCCACAGGTATACCGCGTTTAGCTGAAATTTGCATAGCATACTTGATTTAGATTAATTTCAAACGAAAAAAAATAAGTTTTGAAATGTATGCTAGGGGCCCCCAACATGTTGGGGGCCCTTTGCATGCATCTGAAAACTTTTTTTTTTTTCAAAAAAATAAATCCCGAATCGCATCCTGTGACGAAATTGTAAAATTCAAGTGTACGCGGTATAGGCTCTCAGCTTTTCCATCGCATACACTGTTTTTACGGGCAATGCACGTATGCGGCGAAAATACATTTTTTTTTGTCTATTTTTTCGAGAACGCATACAATAATACTAGCCGAAGTATCCAAAAAACGGCGATACGTCATTTTTCTCTATTTGCAGACTTCTCCATCCTACCAACTGTCGAAGTCGAAGAAGCGTTTGACAATACATCGAGAAGGAGACGGCCGGGCACTGCTCAGGTCGGAATCTTCATTCCCTTCAATTTAATTGACACTGCAGGTACGGTACATGAAGCAGAGGCCGGATCGTGAGGGATCGAGGTTCAGCGAACTTCAAGCGGGGTGTCAAAATTGAGCGTCTTCGAGGAAAGCACAAGTTTCAAAATTCACACTGCCTCCTTGGTTGAAAAAATGACCAATGCAAGCGCCAGAAGAGAGAAACGGTTTATTTGGACATTCGCGCCTGCTTTTCTGCGGGTGGATTCGAGTTGACGGTAATTCAATCGGGGGCTGATGTACCGATCAGGGCACACTGGCCTGGTCATAGCAGCGGGGTTACTAACCTGCTTCAAATGGAGGCAACCAAACAAGTCGACAGAGAGTCAAGTTTCATCGCAAGTCAGAAATACCGCGCTCAAGAGAATGCTGAGAGATGAGCGATCAATATAGTCCCAAGCATATTCATGAAGAAATGACAACTAACACAGTCCAGTGCGTTGAAGAAAATTCATGATTCAGAGCCTTCCTTCCTGGCCACTCAACTCAGACTTCTCCTGAGCCGTGTTCGTGTGTGCTTCGGCTGCTGTTGCGAGGCGTTTAGCCTTTGCGTATAAGGGTGTGCAGGTGTTCGTGCAGGCTCTAGTGCATGCATGCGTATGTGCGTGAGTTAGAGAATGGGTGTCTTCTCCTATTGATGTGTGAAAACATGCGCATGCATGTTCCTGCACTTGCTTACGTGCGTGTGTATGTGGACGCGCCCTTTCTGCTCAACCTTCCTCTCCCTCTCCCTCCCCACCTTCTCTCTCTCTCTTTCTCTCTGTTTCTCTCTCCCCCCCCCCCTCCGTCCCTCTCCATCTCTCTCTCTCCCCCCCCCACCCCCTCTCTCTAGCCCTCTCTATCTCTCTGCCTCCCTCCCTCTAGTTTCAATCGCCAAAGACTTTTCAAATATGACTTCAATCATATGACTAGTACGCGGCACAGGCTAGACCTGTGCGGGCCAGCCAGGGAAGTCTGATGCGTCTAAGCGCTTTCCCTGGAAGTCGTACGTCTGAAATTCAGCATTGGGGCGGGAGGCCAATCCTCCGGACATTAATCCTAATCCTATACTAAAACAGTAATAAATATTACATGATCCATCGTCGGTTCCGATGATGATCGATCATTTTGATTTCAATCATTTCATATTTCATATTTTTAATATATTTTTTTTATTATAGATTTTTGACTTTGTTTTTAAGTTAATCTAGAAGTTAATTATGAGATTAATACATTAGTTTACACGGGACAATAAATTTAAACTAATGATAAGACTAATGACTTGGGGCCTTGGGCTATGCTAAGTTACTACGGTGCATCCATGCCCATAAACGGCGACAGTGCTCTAGGGCACCACTAATCACTAATCACTAATCTTGCTGCATTAAAACCTAGATTAAAACTCTGCATGCATGTCTATGTATATAGTTGGCCAAACCCTTAGAGGCGGCTCGCCGGCTTGAACCCAGGCCTTAACCTAGGCTTTAACAAACTCAAATCAATCAAATCAATCAATCAATCAATCTACATGATTTCCTAGCTAGCCTAGTAGCGAATCAAATCTACTAGCGATGTACACACGCTTTCGATTAGGTGATGACGAAACGACACTGAGGCCTTGTAATAGGCTTGTATGACACCAAGTATGACAAACGAGCTAGAAGCGACTACTATAGTAAGAAGCAATCAAGCTAGCAATCAAGTTGTAAAAGACTTTAGATTTTAAAGCGAACTTGAAACCAGTCCACCGACCATATAGTTCCCCAGGGATTTACTGCCCCCGTCCCCATCACCCCCCATCATATCTACCCATCCACTCATCCACCCGGCTCTAGGCTCTAGCTGCCTCCTTCGAGTTGCCCATTCTCAAATTCTGATTGATCACCCGGCGATCGACTTCAGGACTTCTTCCATTTCGATGTCCTTCTTCTCTGCCACGCTCTTGGCGACGTTGATTGCCGTCTCCAGATCGAAGAGCTTTGCGATGAAGAGAAGAAGGTGAAAGTCTGAGAACCGCTTCCAAGAGGGACCTCCCGAGGGAAGAGACCTGAAGTAGTTCTGCATGCACATTCACCGACGGAGGGAGACACACACATAATCGCAGGTACCGATAGAAAGAGACACAGACATAAAAAGCGTCTCCACACCGACAGATGCACACACAATCACGCACACACAGGCTTACAGAGTCAGGGGGGGAGAGAAACCATATGGCATCTCTTGTTCCAGAAAGACTTTTGAGTGTTTTTTCAACCAGCGAGTGCTTCAGGTGTTACCGGACTGAACTGAATCATGCATACATGCGTCAATCCACTTGATCCTCCCTCCTTTGATTTAACTGTGTTTCGGGTAAACAGAAGTAAGTCTACAGACAGACTGCATGGGAGGATTCAACGAAAAAAGAGCCCCCCGAATGTGTCCAGAGGGAGCAGAAAGAAGCGCGTATTGTTTGCAGCCGTGCACGAACGGTCATTCATTCGGAGCGACTCCCCCTCTTCTCCCTAAACGAGTCCCCCCCCTTTCGGCCATTCGACAGACATGCAGGCAGACCGACCCACCGACCGACCGCGCAGTCTTGAGGCGTGGGGTCCACCAGTCGGTTCATTCGGGGAAATTTGGAGAATTGGAAGAACTTCTTCGGCTGCAGACGAATAGACGGACAGACAGGCATATACACACACAGACAGACAGACAGACAGACAGACAGACAGATAGACAGACAGACAGACCATCAGAGAGATGATCGAGGGAGAAGAGCGGGTGCGGGAGGGAGCATGCGGGTGAAGAAGAAGGGGCACTAGAAGGAGGAGACGGTGCTTTCATTTGCACATCCAAGGGGTGCCTGCATGAGGTGAATGAAGAAGTGCTGGGTCAAACGCAGGCCTAAACAAAGGAGAGAGGGGAAGAGAGACAGGCTCAAGAAAGAGGTTTGCGCGATTGTCGAAAAAGCGGAGCCGGCCAAGAAGGGAAAAGCAGAGGCTGGCCTCATTCAAGCACCATACCATGGAACGGACACAGGAGAGCTAGGAAGGGGTCAGTTTGGGGACCCTCGACAAGGCAGGAAAGGAAAGGAAAATTTCTGTCCAGCAAAAGACAACAATGAGAGGCCGCTTCATTCCACGACACATGCCGGAGACCCGAGAGAATCCTTTGAGTCCATTCAGAAGAGCGGAAGGATGGATCTTTGTGTGCAACGAAGGATCTGGTCGTGTTGTGTGATCTTTGGGCTGTTTTCTGATTCTGAGAGGGAGAAGAAGAGCGTCGTCCGCGAGAGAGAGAGAGAGAGAGAGAGAGAGAGAGAGAGGTTTCTTTCGATTGCACACAGGCAAAGAATGAAAAAAAAAATGCAAGACAGAGAGGCAGAAAGAGTTTGTGGGGAGAGAGAGGAATCGAATCAAGGTCTGCATGCCAACCGACTCACAGTTCCCTTCGGTTGTGAGTCTGGGATTCTGTGCATGTATCTATTTTCATACATTTTCATACATAAATATATGGGAAGAAAAGACTCACAGTTCCCTTCGGTTGTGAGTCTGCGATTCTGACGATCATCCAGTCGGGGTCGAAGGTCTTCGTCTCCTTTCCTTTCTCGAGGACCTGCGGCATCAGCTGGTGCTGCAAGGGGGGAAGGGGGTAGAGAGAAAAAAGAATGGTTTTGGTCGACTGACTCCTTTTTTCTTTCTCTCTTGTAGTCTACTCCTTCCTTCCTTGCCTTTTTGTATCCTCCCTCCTTTTTTTTTGGTCTCCTTTTCCTCGCGCTTTGCAAGGCAGGTAGGCAGGGAGAGGGGGACAGTTCTCTGTCTCTGTCTTTGCTTCTGCTCACTCGGTTGACATCATTACTTCCAGGAAACGACAGACGCATGCATCTGGACGTCTGTGTGAGAAATTTTGCTCCTATTTTGACTTTCTCGCACATTTACCCGCAGGCATACATACATGCAAAATTGCTCCCCTCCCCAGTCGCCCCTTCACATTCATTACCGATCCAGGGCGGACCTTTTCCACCTCTTTAACCTTCATTTCGTTCGGCTTGTCAGGCTCCATCAGGATTTCGTCCCGCACAAATGCCAAAAGCTGCAAGACGGGAAGGGAAAGAGACATACGATCAATACATACACCCGTCTAGATAGAGAGGAGCTGGGGACTGGAGAAGGCGCTGGCCGGAAGAGAGACTGTCAGAGTCAAATAGACCAGCCTACCTGGAAAAAAAGGGGGGAAACCGAAGAGAGACAGAAGAAGTTGAGGGAGGAGGGTAGGGACACGGAAAATATGACTCGCGTCAGGCGGGCAAGCGGACAAAGACAAATGCGTTGAAGAAAAAAAGATGCGCACCTCATGTACTTGATTGGTCTGTGCCATTTGTGCCCTCACTCACACAAGAAGCACTCGCGTCGAATGGCTTTCGTGTTTGGAAAAACAACAAAAATCGATGCCAAAGAAAAAGGGCGATCTCGGTTCCGATGCCGAGCAAAAATAAAAGGATAGCTCCCTCAAATATCGACCTTCGTTTCTCACACACGCATTCACACATACACACACACACACACATTCACACATACATACACACACACACTCCCCGGTCGTCTGAAGAAAGTTCTTGCTGGCAGCAGACGGACCATGTCTGCCACCATGAATGCGTGCGGTTGAATGGCGCCCTGGGCGTCTGGTGAGAGCGTGACGATGACCTGCTTGCTCAATGGGTATTTGGTGAAATGTGTCTCCTTCCGCAGATCCCATCCTATCCTGCATTCAGGCAGGACATCGTATGCTTCTTCATTTTCTACCCATCTATGGAGTAAATGAGAAAGATCGATGTACAGATAGAGCGAAAGGTGAAAAGAAGGAAGGAAGAGACAGAGACAGAGGCAGAGAAACGGAAATTGAACAAGGAGGTAGGAACAATTAGAACAAGAAGGGCCAACAGACAAATGAACGATGTAATTGTTTGTACATACGTGTAACCAATGAGTGAAAGAGAGCAAGTGGTAAGCTCCATGGGAGGGCAAGAAGGAGTGCCGGAAGAAGAAAGGGGGGTGTAGGGAATCGGGAGGGGAGAAAAGGAAGGAAAGGAAAGGAAGAACAAGACGACGGATCATCCGCCGCACGTTCAAACAAACCAAGGTTGCGTGAGTGTGTATGTGTGACCCTGTGCCTCAGGTGTGTGTATCGGCATATGTGTGTTTGCTTGCGCCGTGTCCCACCTGGCATACTGCATTAATTCCTGAGAGGTCAGAAGCTCCTCTCGGCCCAGGTGAGTGAAGATGACCCCAATTCTCTCCAACCCCAGAGCCTCCACGACTTTGTCAACCACCGGCTGGAAAGGGTCCTCGAGAAGCTGGAAGGCGTCGGTACCGACTGGGGTCTGCAAGAGGAATGGAGGGAGAGAGGGAGGGAGGGTGTGAGAGATGCAAAATCGGGATGAAGGGGTATAGTTTCTCTCTCCACTCTCCCAGTCGTGTGCTCTGCTGACAGTCGATCAATCCAGAAGCGAGGGAAATAGAGAGAGAGAGGCCTGAAGGGCAGATATGGGAAGCTTCCAAAGTGCAAGGCGTGTGGACACAGAAACAGAAAGACAACGACGCGGATCGAGGAAAGACAACAAACCCTTCTGACAGATTGCAGAAAGCGGAATAACGAAAAAAGGAGGAAGAGAGAGACAGACAGAGGTCTGTATTCATCTTCCACCACACACACACACACACACACACAGAGAGATAGAGAGAGAGATAAATAGATAGATAGAGATATAGATAGAGAGAGAACAAATGGAATTCTTGCAACTCCCCACACGAGAGAAAGAATCCTGCCGAGGCATCTCTCCGGCTCCTCCAACTATTCTCCACCCCTAGAGCGGAATCACGCATTCTCTGTCACCGTCACGTATCAGAATGCATCTATCTGTCTGGCCCATGAGGACACATACACACAGCGCCCTACCGCGTGTATCATACACAAATCGAAAAACCATATTGTCCCCTGCCGACCTGTTTGGGTTCATACATACACTCCAGCACCGCCCTAACTCCGAGAGGGTAACTGGAGTCTGATCTGTAATACCCGTAGAGGAACCCGATTCTCTGCTGACACAACTGGAGGTCACCCTGCCAGTACCTGACGAAGCTTGCGACCTCATCGACGTTCATGAACTCAATCAGGTCGACGTGTCGGTACGGCTGGCGCTTCAGAGTGACGGGAGGGGGGAGCTGCAGCAATGCACATACGTGTACAAACTTCTTCTTTCTAACTGCTATCGAAACTGTGCAGTACAGTTTGTATCTGAGAGGGAAAGGTCCGGGGAGTACAAAAATGCAACGCAGAATCAATGTGGGAGACACAAATTTTTTCTCTCCCCAGGGTTTGGCATGATTCAGATGATGCAACTTGAAACGGGTACACACTGAAATGGAGAGTTAGAAGAGATAGTTGAAGCTCAGGGATCCCGTACCCGCCCGTGCTCCTCCACAGCATCAACATCTTACAGCTGCGTCCAGATCTCCAGCTAACCTTCAACATCCTTCCCTTCTCCAAAATAGAGGGTTTGTACGACCTCATCATGGGCAGATCTCCAATGTTGTACATCCTCTCTTTCAGCCACGAGTCAAAGGGGCGGAAGTTTGTTTCATCCGGAGTCCCGCCCGCTCCTGCGGCCCCACCCGCATCAGCCATTCTTATTGCAGCTCCTCCAACTGATTGTTTGCGTGAATGTGGCGCCCGGACAGGCGATCTGTCGAAGATGGGCCGGTCGAGAAGAACGAGACGGCAGATCTGCACAGTCTCCACTTGAAAGCCACTCGACAAAAAAAAAACTTCTCACACCTCTTGCACCCCTCGTTCAGAAAATCCGTGACCACAACGGGTGCGTAAAATGTCTTGGTCTGTGTTGGCTGGGCGTGGGCGACTGTATCTGTGATCTCTGACGATACTTGCTTCACTCCACAATTAAATTTGCATATCGATTACCGGCGCCGGGCTCGATGCATGGCGGCCGGCTCCCATACGGGCCCGGCACGGGCCGGCCGGCCGCGCGACATGCGCGCGCGCCCCCCGGCCGCCCCCTCGCGGGAGCTTCGCCTCGCTCATGCATCATCAGGGTACCGAGGGTCTCAGCAGGTCTAAGCAGAAAATTACAGTCGAAGAAAAACTAAAAAAAAACTGAACTTTATTCAAAAGGATCGACTGTGGATAATCATCACTGACTGTTTGTCTGTTTGATTGTCTGTTTATAGTGTTATATATAGTTATATGGTATACGTATTCAAGAGCAGAGCCGCATGTCTCTTCACACTACTTCATACTGAGTCTTCAACAGACTAACAAATTTCCATTAGTTCCAATTCTAATAAAAAGATATACAACTCCTAAAGTACAATAAAGTTTGAAACGAAACTGTCAAACAATTGGTTTGAAAATGAACTACGTCGGGTAGCGTACGGGGCTCATAAGATTAAAGTTCTGTCATGCAAAGTCAGTACTGTAATCTCTTGGGTTTAAGCTAAACAACAGATGACTTGCTATTGACTGCATGTGAGCACCATTAATTCTGTATTGCATTCTATATGGTGCGCTCGACGCTGCGCCCACCGTAGTCTAAGACACGGTTGTGACACAAATGCTTGTTATAGTTATATTCTAACCTCCACAATGCTACGTGCCCCCTCCCTCCAGAGTAGCGCCCCTGCCACTTAAATCGCATGCAGGCAGTCATGTCATACACAATGCTAAGTAGAACAGAGTCAAACAATCGCATTGGCTATTGATTGAGCTGATAACCATTGCATGACTCAAGGTGAGCTCTCTTGTATCACATGAAAGGCAGAGTTGAGGATTGCTCACAGGACTCAAACTTAAAGTTCAGCAGCGCATGAGATGTACTGATATGATTAGTTTTTCCACAGCCAACCCAGTCACCTCTGTCTAACTTCAACTCTCATTCTCTCTCTTCGCCGATCGATGTGAGTGTCAGCCTCCTTCTCGCAATCACACTGCGCTGACAGCAAAGAGTTGTCTGTCGTTCTCTTTTCTTTGTTTCTTTCCTACTGAAGCATCTTCTTCTGTTGGCATTTATGCAAATGGCATCGAGGTTAGTCTTTCTTCTTGAAGGCAAAGATTGTGAATTCGATTATTGATGTGAATGATTGTTCTGACAGCCAGCCCAGTGTGAAACACACACATGGTTGACACAACCATCCAAATTCTCTCATCGCTCCTTTGTCATCTTGCCTCCCTTTGCAGTTTGTTTCTTTTTATTACTACGATCGACGGCTTCTCGTCTTGATTCCCTTTTATCTTTCTTTCCATCTACACCGCTCTCTCTCTCCTCTTGCCACATGTTCCTTCTCTCTCTGAGAACTACTCATACCCATATGAGCCCACGTGCCCCCTCCCTCCTGACCGCGTCCCCACGGTCTAAGCACGCAAAAGACTTAGTGCCAAGACGCGCATGACGGGTAAAAAAAAATCTGGGCAAACAACGTGAGATCAGGTGCCGACAGAATCTGACAGACACGCTGACAGATTGATCACCGAACGATCAAGCGGATGAAGGAAACAGAAATGAACTGTAAGCCAAATGCGAGTGTGAGGTCTCCCTTTCTATTAATGCTCTTTCAACAGAAACCGATGGCTCAATCAAAAAAGACAACAGGTAATGTTCCTTATACCGGTAAGAGCAGGCAAAGAAAACGAACCAGATACGTCACAACGAGGCGAAGTAAAATTATGTAGACGGACAAACCAAAGCAAACGAGCACACGACAAAGCCCGGGCTCAAACGATTATCAAGCCTTAATTCTCCATTTCTGCAGGCTTCACTGGTACTGAGGGGTCTTGAATCATTTCCGGAATACCCGCTCGTGCCAGTCGACCAACCTCTTTCCAATACTCCCTCTTCTTCTCTTTATATAATAGAGCAGTACTGCTTCGCTGTCTCCTTCCTGAGGCAGCAGCGTGAACACCTACCGGGAAGAGTACATTGGCATCATCTCACGCTTTCATCTGAGACTCTCAGCCTCAAGTTTCTCTGTACAAGCCTTCTCCTTCTCCTGTTTTATTTTTTGTTTCTTTGTTGGCTTGGGCCTAAGTTCCCGCTTTTTGCCTCCATCACCTTTGACTGCCACCGATTCCTTCACTTTCTGTTCTTTCACTTCCTTCCCTCCATGGCCTCCGCCCACCTTCTGTGACTGAACGTCAATAGAGTTGACAATACGGCAGGCTTCGACATTCCACCTTCTTTCTCTACTCCTCCTTCTTCTACCCCATTCTCTTTCATAACGTTCCTCTCTTTCTCACTTCCTTGCACCATCTCCGGCCCGGGGCAACAAAGATTGTCATCGTCGAACTGCACTTGACTTAGGGTGGATTCAGTTAACAATATCCCACTCCTCTCTCTTCCCACTGCGTCGCTGTCTTGTTGCAGAGAGAGATAAGCTGATGATGCAGGACCTAATGTTTCACTTTCGATCGCGCAATCCTCTCCCACCTGTACCTGTTCGGGACTGAAGTTGGCAGGCGCATCGCGGAGCTGCTCGGTGACACCCGCCCCCTCGGCGACTCTTCTTACTGCTCTCCACTCCGCACCCCTCTTTCTTTCCCTTCGTGCTTCTTTCCTCCTTCTTCTCCCTTCGAGGACTGCTGTTCCCTCTAAGTCTTCCCCACCTTGAGGAGCGATATGCTGATCGGATTGCCAAACAGAGCGGAACTGGAATGGGTCCACTCTCAGCATGACTTGGTTGCCGAACCCCTCGTCTCCTCGCGCAGCCACCCTGAGTGCTCAAACAAAATCCCCGACCGAATACGCTCCTGTCTGATCGAATGGAGCTCGGCCTGGTGTCTCTTCTCACTCTTTGTTTCCCTTTTCCTTCTCCTCTTCTCCCTCATCCTCTCTGCTTTTCCTTTTCTTTTCAGCTGGATGTGTCCAATCATCATGGGATATGGACCCTCTGCTGCGATTGTTGTAATTTATCCATCCCCTCCGGCCAAAGCCATCATCGGGGAGCCGGAACTGAAGTCAAACGATGTCCTTAGCTCCACCTCTGGAAATGCACCCGTAGGCAAACCTGCAAGCAGAACAGGCTGCGACTCTTTTTCTTCTCTTCCTCTCTCCTCAAAGACTTCTTCAGAACTGCCATCGAGCTAGGCAGCGGCGGGATGCTGCAACCATTGCTTTGCAGAGAATCGGGGGGCTCTTCTTGCTTTTCTTTTCTTTTTCCCCTTCGCTTCTGCCTCTTGCGGCTCTCTTTCTCTCTTCTCAGGCTTCTCTTCCTCTGTGCAAGGCATCGCAGCAGAGAGCAGCCAGGGTCTCAACTCTTCTGCAAGCTCTGAGAGATCCGCATCAACAGCATCGCCCTTCCCCTTGACCGCACTGACCGAGACGTTGCGAAGTTTGTTGGCAATGTTGATCACAGAGGCAACTGCCGCCAATCTTTCGGCCCTTTTCCCTTTCTGTCCTACCATTTTTCTGAAGCACAAGAACTTCCAAGGCTCACAATCTACGCACACAACAGAATTCTCTTTGGTGCAGAAGACAGGCTGACACCTGTTGTTCGATCGATACAGAGAGTCGTCTCGTATCAAGATTCAACAGAAGAGCAGCAGTCCGTGGTCGAACTCTGCTCTGCTAACCACGTTGGGTAGCGTACGGGGCTCATAAGATTAAAGTTCTGTCATGCAAAGTCAGTACTGTAATCTCTTAGGTTTAAGCTAAACAACAGATGACTTGCTATTGACTGCATGCGAGTACCATTAATTCTATATGTATGCTATGTGGTGCGCTCGACGCCGCGCCCACCGTAGTCTAAGACACGGTCGTGACACAAATGCTTGTCATAGTCACACTCTAACCTCCACAATGCTACGAACTAACAGATACTGATCAACTGTCAACTGATAAAGACAGATATAGTTTTTTAAACTTTTTTACCCCTAAGATCAACGCTTACTGGTTTTGAAAGAGCCGCCCTCAGGCTGAGCCGCTATGAGCCGCCCTTTAGTAGTACCGTTCTCAGCCTAAGCTACCTAACGGTCTCACTAGACCTCATTAGCTTTAAAAGGCGCCCGCAAATCGCCTCAATAGACTTGGAAACCTGACTTCAAGTAACTTCAAGAAATTCTATATTTTTTTTTTCTAGTTTTTCTTGTAATTACATTGGCGGACTTACTGCTTGAGAGCATAGGTTATGCAGACAATCTTATTATTTTTATTCACTCTTCTTCTAACCTAGTGTAACAGTGGTGTTTAGACCGTTTGGCCTCTTATTGTCAGGAACATGGGTTGAAAGTTAATTTAAAGAAAACAAAAGTTCTTGCACTCTCAGGCTTAGGAAGAGAAATAGAAGGGGAAATGACTTTTGAAAGGAAGACAGTTGAACGTGTAGAGAGCTATAAATACCTTGGGTGTCGTGTGTTTGAGGGAGGGGACCCACGAAAGTCAGTCAGAGACCGACTTGAAAGTGGTGAACGCTGTTTGGGGGCAGTGATGGGCACTTGTTCATCCTTAGGTCCTTTGCCCGCTCGATGTAAAGTTCGTTTACTGTGGGCGCTCTGGGAGCCGGTGGTAACGTACTCGCTGGAAGCCTTGCCGGTAAGTCAGAGAGATATCGTTGCACTTGATGCATTGCAGCTTTGATTTATGCGCTAGACATTCCGTTTGCCCTATAACTCTTTCAAGGTGCCAACTTTGGTTTCGGTTGGTGTGCGTCCCATAAAAGAGATCCTTTCTTGTCGGTTGGGAGGTTTCATAGAAAGCATAAAGAGAACAGAAAGGGAGGTTCCTCGGGCAGTCTGGGATGCATAGCACAGATCGCTGACCCCAGTATAGGCCAATTCAGCCAGTAGCATACTTCAGACAATCGCACCAGATCTTTTGAGAAAAGAAAGCCAGAGAGGGAGAAACGGAACGAATAAATGGGCACTCAGGCAGAAAGTGAGGGAAAGGGAAGCCTCAGAATGGTTGTTGGAATGGTTGACTTCAAGACTCGTTGACGAGTATAGGCTCACCCGTTCATGTGGCATCTATCTACGCAACTCCCGACTGAGTAATTTTCAGATAGAGAACCGATCGCACCAGCGTCTGGCTATGTTGTTTTTAGGGGGGAGGGTTAGAAGAGGGTGGGGTTACACAGTTCAATTGTGTACTCTGCCTCGCTCTCTCTTGTCTGGTAGTTCTCTTTTCACCTCTCTCCTTCGAGCATATGCTAGTGGGGGAAAGAGACACGGTAGATCCTGTGAAGAACATTGTATTCACTGTCCTGCAGTCGAAGGCAAAAAGGTGATCGACGATGCGGTGCATCGATTGTCTGCATGCGTGCAAACAGAGCAGCTTAGGTCCAAACTTCACTTGCTGGCAGAGAGAGTGAAAGAGAGAACAGGAATCGGTGAAAGGGTCTGCAGAGCAAGATGGACTGCTACAGCTGGGGGAAGAGGTATCGGGGAAGAAGAGACATATGTAAGAGAGCTCGTTTCATTCATTGTGGACCGGGAGCCGAAGAAGGCAAGTGCACTGATCGAAGCTTGTCTGAAATAAGTGTACGCGCGTCTTGTGTCGTTGTTCAGCCTTTAGCTTCAGCCTAGGCTGGGGAGGGTCGTGGTTGTTCATATTCATGCGGAAGCAGGCTAAACTGCGGCGGTTTGCTCCTTTTGTTTACAACTGCATGCATGGGTTGCCATTTGTTTCTGGTTTCAGAGACCCTAGGCTTAACCACAATTAAGTAAAGTAAGTAAGTACAACAACTAGTACAACAACCAGTAAGAAAAATAACTTTTTTGAGATGGTAAAAGATATTAGAGCCTCGAAGCCACAGGGTTGGCGGCGCCAGTGACGGTCACCCTAGTTTATCTGATGGCTTTGACTCAGCTTTGAGAAGCAAACACGTAGGATCGACGTAGTATACTTATTCGATGTTTTTGCATTCAGCTAGTGTAGATCCAGACAAGACAGCTCCACAAGAACACAAGGACCCCCCGAGATCACAAGGGCCCCTGCACTGTCTGCGGCTTCAATCGCCTGCAATCAAAAAAATACTGAAGGCCTTCATAAGTGGGAGGACAGAGTTTAGTGGAGCTGTTGCAGACTAGGTTGCAGAATGAAAAAAAAAAAGAAGGGATACGCGAGACAAGAGGAGCACAGACTGGCCCGCACTGGAAGATCCCGAAAAAGAGAACTCGTTCAATAATTTGGGCACGGCTGCCTGTTCATACTGCATCTCTCTCTCTCTCTCTCTCTCTCTCTCTATCTCTCCCTCTGTGTGTGTGTGTGTGTGTGTGTGTGTGTCACACACGCGCGCGCGCACACACACACACTTACCTCTCCAGTTTTTCTTTCAAAGAGAAGGACACGCACGCACACGAAGAATAATGCAATCCACAGCAAATTGTCCTCCCGAGAACCTTCAGCAGCGCTCCCGCTCGACGCCGGCCGGCCTGCTACGCTCGACTGACTGACTCACTGACTGACTGACTGACTGACTGACTGACTGGCTGGCTGGCAGGCAGGCTGGCTGGCTGGCTGACTGGCTGGCAGGCTGGCTGGCTGACTGGCTGGCAGGCTGGCTGACTGACTGGCTGGCTGACTGACTTCGTTTTCTTCTGCCCCCGGTTGCATCCAAAAAGATTTGAACCCCAGCGAAAGGGCCTCCTTGACCACCTGCAGGCAGGCAGGCAGGCAGGCAGGCAGGCAGGCATGGAATTAAGTGATCAGTCGAGAAGGATATATCGAGCATCAATGACGTAGGCGCGATGCAACTTTTTCCATTAGACGACAGGAGAAATCAAAGAAAGACCAACGGAAAGGGCCAAGCGAGACTCATGAACGGGATTGGATTCACCTGCATCTCTCTCATGCGACCCGATCAGACCCCCCCCATGCAGCCATCCGGGCCATTATGGAAATCATGCGGAAGGAATGATTGCGGGCTGTTTCTTTCAACCTCTGCATGCATGTCTCCGTCTTTTTCTTCAACCGAAGCACGAGTCGCCTGTAGCCCCCCTTCCTCCTCCTATCTGTCCCCTTCCCTCAGCGCTTCCGCTTTCTTTCTTTCTTTCTTTCTTTTCTTTTCTTTTCTTGTTCGTCAGAAAGCGAAGGAAGAAAGGAAGGAAGGAAGGAAGGAGGAACAATTCTGAAGCACATTGCAAGAGGATGCTTGAGAAAGGGAAAACGAAGAACGCAGGAGGGACAAAAATCAAACGCAAAGCCAGCCAAGCAAAATGAAACGAGACAAAAGGAGCCCCAACTAATTGATGCATGGATCAAGGCACTCATCTGCACCCCTAACGTAGAGCATCCCAAGGCACTCACCCACATCTTTTGTCGCCTTCGGTGGAGTGATCAAATGGATTCCCGCTTCCTCTGGCTCTGCACACACGCACGCGCCGGATTGGATTGAAATTCACACACGCTGCCACGACAAAGCAGCTAACCCTTCACTGTCTGTCTGTATGGGGGCGACTTGCGGTGAGATGTGGAAAAAAAAAAGGTGGAGCGCCACGTCAAAAAAAGTCAATTGCGGCCCCAGGAATTTCCAAAGAGAGGTGAAAAGAAGGCAAAGATGCCTGAGCAAATGATGGGAGGATGCCGAAAGGGATCCCAGGAGCCATCTCTGCTCCAGAAAATGAATTACTGTTACGCTACAACTCCAACTGGTTTCTTCTTGTCCAAAAAGAGAAATACCAAATCGAAACAAGGAGTTTCTGCAAAGGAAGGACCGAGTGATTGCGTTGCCTTCCTGCGTGCGTGCTTATGATTGACGCGCTTTTTTGCGTTGTTGCTGAGTGGATCGTTTTCTCTCTGTGTGTTTGACTTTGACTTTGACTTGTCGTCCATTGAAAGGGAGCCACACAGACTAGTGAGCTTGCGACCAGCTAAGAAAACCTACGTGCCGCCGTTTTCTCTTTCCTTTGCACCCTGAACTAACAAACTGTGGGTTTGGATTGAATTTCCTCACACTACTCTTCCTTCAATGCTTCCTTCTACATCCACCCTCCATGCATTGATGGAATTAATCCGTGTGGCTCATTGAAGGGTCGATCGATCCAATCTGTCCCCCCGACCCTGGATCACTCACTCACTCACTCACTCACTCACTAATCGACATCGAGCTGAGGACCTCCGCCGCTTCCTTCAGAGACGTGTGCCCAGAGAGGCCCTCGACGACTGTCTCCTTTGGATTGATTGGCACGACCTGCAGACTTTATATTCAGACGTGCGTTGTTTCACGTATTTTCCAATTCGGGTACAGAAGGGCGCGTATGTCTACTCGGCCAGCCAGCCGGCGAGCCAGCAAGGCAGGAAAGCGACCCATCCATCAAACAAGCGCGCAAAGTATCGCCCCCCCTCAAAATTTAGACAGACGCAGCCGTTCAAGAAAATCGTTGACTCGGGGCTCCCAGAGGGAGTACAAAGGTTTCTTCGCCTTCTCCCTGCCTTCTTCCTTGAGCTAGAACGATGACAAAACTTACACGACACACAGACGCATGTATGCTTATCATGACCATCTCCGCTCCGCTGCCGAGCTCATCCATCCCGCCTGGTACATATGAAGGCCCACCGGTGCAGTCTTCCCTTTGTACTCGGGCACTCTGGACTCTCCGTCTACGAACGTGATCTTCAGAGCCCTCAGCACCTGCACTCACGCAGAAGAAGAGTGTACGGAGAAATGGGGAAAGGTCTCGTTTCGAAAGCAGCAAGCTGATGGGTAGCCACAGAGCAATTCGAGAAGACTGCTATGAAAGCCTCCATTCCACGTAATGACAGACTTTGTTTCCGAATTTTTCTCTGTTGGTCGAAGCACCAACGACGAGAAAAGCCGAGCGTCCGAAGAAATCCTGAGTCTTTGACATTCTTCCTTTGTCTCTTACAACGCTGGTGGACGTTCCTCTGCTCCACAGGTTCTCAACTGTCCTTGGTCTCTGTTCAATGATGTGGGATCCGATGTGGGCCAACCGTCTGTGCATGCAGCTTGGGAGAGGAAGTAAACTCAAGTATGTAGCATGCAGACTGAAGAGACGGAAGGATACTCTCTCTCACGCTTTGATGCCGTCTCGCGGGCGCAAGAAGAAAGAAAACAGGGGGACCATCAGCTTCGTGAGTCAGTCGATCCGGGAGATGCACATAGACGGTTGTCCAGCTTCTGTTTAGAGAGCAATGCAAGTTACGTACGCGCTGTTTTGTACCAATGAGTCACTCACAGTGATGACATACTGATGACTCACCATGCATTCAGTATCATTCAACAGATTTCAACAGCGCGCGGGCCCCGCCCCGCGCGGCCCCATGCAGCATGCAGCCGCGCGGCGAGCCGCTCGCGCGCCGCGCGCGTGAGCCATGCAAGGTCTGCATGCATGTTTGTAGCTGACCTTCAACGACGAAGTGTGCCGATCAGACTGTCTGACCTTAATTCGCCTTTAAAGAAGAACTTCTGTATATCGATATATCTGACTTACCCTTGTAATGACTGTACACGTGCACATGTAGGCGACTAATGACACACACAGATTCATGCCACAAAAGCCTTCACATGTTTGCTGGTTGAGGATGGGAGCATGTTGACGGGTGACAAGGGCCATGGGGTGCGACAACAGCAAAGAAGAACCTGCTTTTGCGGTCTCGCCTGAATCAGACAAGCTTACTATCGATCTTCAACCAGTTGGAAGTGCTCCAGGAGCCACGGCTTATGTCGAGAGAGACTGCCCTCCTGAGATCCTCTACAGTGAGTGTGCGGCCGCATTGAAGGTCGACGCAAGGAGACTTGTCCTTTTCGACGTCGAACAAGGGAGCACAGGGATTCCGCGGAGAGGCCCTGTGCCTGTTTGCATACGCAATGCAAAGAAAAAACCCGTCAAACTTCGATATGTTGTACCGCGTGTGTAGCTTTACACCAATCGGGTCAAGCATATATAAGGGGCTCTCGTTTTCATGTGAGTCTCTTTCTGAGTCTGTATCTTGTCTGGTCACCTTCCAGCCCTTCTGTGTCTGTTTAGTTCTCGGTGTGGGGTTGGTGCATGTATAGTGTGTTTGATTGTTTTTCTCTGTAGATGCGCGGGGCCGAACTTGTCCTTTGTCTGCATTTGCAATTATTGCGTTTTCTCCTCTCAGTAACCCAGCAAGGTGAGGGACCAAGTGAGGCAGAAGATCAAACTGGCTCCTCTCATGCAGTTTTGCGTTTTGGGGGGCGGAATGTTTCTCCTAATAAGGCATTTTTCCCGTTTGTCCTGATCGGAAGTCTTAGGAGGCAATGAACTGGGCATTGGTTCCTTCTTGCATGTTGAAGAAATGATGGAAATTAAGTTGGAAGGAAGGCACCCTCACTCCCTGAGTCTTTACCTTCGTCCACTTTTCAAAACGTATCCGTGTCTTTGCATTGAAGTCGTATTGTGGATAATACATTCTTGTATGCTTATGTGCGTCTGATGTCTGATTTTGCTGTACATTCGCATGAGATGATTTGGACATGCAAGTCTCCTTCAATTCCCGACTTTTCATGGGGGGTTTGTGGAGAGAGGCGGAGAGAGTAGTGGTCAGGGAGCGAAGGTTACAGCAAAAGCCGTGATGACCAGACAGCGCACTAAGTCTTCATTTAATTTGTCTCGTTTAGCTTTGCTTTGCTGATTTCCTTTGTGCAGGGCAGAGCGCGGACAAAACAAATGTCCTCCCTGTGTTTGGACGGACGGAGCGCTGAACCAGAAAGAAGGCGATCGATGTCGGAAGAGAAGGAGGAGGACGACGACGACGACGAATGCAATGGCAGTTTGGTTGCAGGAGGCAAGGGAGCGTTCCGAGCGAGGGGACTGTGGTGGGGATCGGGCCAGAGGGGCAGGCGATGTACAGGGAGGGGGCGGGGAGGTGGGGCAGAGAAACGGAAGGAAAATGGGTTGGAGGAGTTAGCGTCTGGTGGCTGCTTGACAACGTTGAGGAGGAAGAAGAGGGGCGGAGTGAGCAATGTGCCGGACGGTCAGAGCCTTCATTAGGAGGAGAGCAAAAAGACCATCACACTCAATGGAGAAATTTGTGTGTTCGAGGGGGGGCAGTGGAGGCGGGGGGGGGGCAGTTGTTTTCTGTCATGAGAGCCACCAAGGGGGACGGTCACAAAGAAAGGGGGGATCATCTGGTGAAAGGGAGAACGAGGGGCAAAAAAGAAAAGAGAACCACTTACCGAATTTCTCGGAACCGAGAACAGAAAAGGGGAAGGAGAAAAAGACGGCTCTGAATCTGACACAAAGGCAAGTCCTCAAGAAAGGAGAGAAAAGGAGCTCAAGGACATCGTCATCTACCTCTTTTCCTCGATCAAAGTGGGAAGTGTCTCGAAATGAGGTGTCGATTGTTCGAACCCAGAGCAAAAGGATTTTGTGGGCAGGATTTTGGTTTTCTTCACTGTAAATAGGAAGCAAGGGAGGAAGGAAGGAAGGAAGGGACGAAGGAAGGAAGGGATGAAGGAAGGAAGAGAGGAAGTTCAGCGAGAGGAGAGAGAAAGGAGAACATCCGACGCTTCACTCACGAGGGATTGAGAGAAAAAAGAAACGAGCGAGGAAGAGACGGAAGAAGAGGAGAGGAAGGAGAGACTTACCACGAAGTGAAAGAGGAAAGTGTCATACTTCGACTACTTGTCTGAAAATCTCCAGTCCAAAAGATACCTTCGATCACTCATGCGCTCACCCAAATTAACTCGCCCAACCCTGGCTTCATACAATCGATGTATTTGTGCCTGAATTGCATACCTCTTCGAAAGTGATCGATCAAAGAGCCTCACTGTCGACGACTCATGATCGAGAAGGAGCCCTGCCTCTCCAGCGTCTTCCCCTATCTGTGGGAGGGATCTCATGAGCGTCCTGCATGAAATCAGTTTTTGTCGGTATGTATGAATGACGGCGGCCCTGATCGTTGAGAAAAGACTCAAGAAAGGTTGGGGACGATGAGCAGAACGGAGTGAGTGGATACCCTGGCATGCAATATATGAAGAAGAAGAAGTCTTCAACAGTAGTAGGGCAGG
>JAHBMJ010005768.1:107579-120378 GCA_018398765.1 Chromera velia | reverse complement strand
CCCCCAAAAAAAGAATCTGCATGCAACCGTGCACCCAGACAGAGAGAGAGAGAGAGAGAGAGAGAGAGCGGAGGAGAGGACGGACGGTGTGTGGAGGCTGAAAGGGGAAAATTGAAGGAAGAAGTGAGGAGGACGAGTGGCTCCTCTCTCGGCTCCTCCCCTCTGAACCGTAGAGCCCCACAACAAAAGACAGAGTCACACGGCTTCAACTGAATGCAACGAAGACACACACTATGCGTACGTACGCACGTACATGTTCACCCGCAGATACACTGAGAGAAGGGGAAGGGGAAGGGGAGCCGCGCAAAACTGACAGAGAAACGATGGTTGCTCTTCCGCCTCTCGAAGTCTCTCGGGTCCCTGGACGGCTGCCCAATCAGTTCTGCGAACATTCATTGATTCATTCATTCATTCATTGATTCATTCATTCATTCATTCATTCATTCATTCATTCGTTCGTTCGTTCAGGCAGGCAGGGAGGCTGAGGGGCCCCCGGCTATACGCGGCCCAACACGCAGCAGAGGAAAAAGGAACAAAAGTGCGAGAGTAAGTCTCAGCCGAAAAGCGGTTGTGCTCCAAAGAGAAACAAAAGCCTGCTGGATGAGGTGACTCCTCCGTTTAAAAACAAATCCTGCACACAGACAGACAGACTATATGTTTCTTCTTCTCCTAGACAGAAAGACAGACAGACAGACAGACAGACAGACAGACAGTTAGATAGACAGCCAGAGAGATAGATAGATCGATAGATAGATAGACAAAGAAGGAGGGAGGGAGGGAATGACTCGCCTGTAGTCCATGAAGATCATCGCGTCCTTGTCGTAGGGGTGTCGTCTGACTTTGGCCTCGATGGAGTAACTCACTTGGAACCCTGCAGGTAAGACAGCGCCGCTCCGTGGCGAAGGGAAACAATCAAGTGAATAATTGAATGTTCGTGTGTGCTGTTGGTTTTTTTTTGTTATCCACGGTCAAAAAGAGATCCCACCAACGACTAGAGCCTACCTCTCTCCATTGAGTTCATCTCGGCCATTGATGAAAGGAAAAAAAAACCACCACAAAGTTCCCTGTGACTGTCGCTCAAATCGCAGGCACCCACCAACGCCAACAGCCCTCCGGGATGGTTGAAAGGGCCGGATGTATGCGCACAAAAAAGAAAAGCAGAACCAAAAAGCGACCAGAGAAAAACCAAATGAATTCAAACCGCTTCTTCCAATCACGATGTATCAGGTCTTTGTTTGTACCTCCAAAGAGAAAGAAAGTGCAGGCAGCAGAGAAAGAAAGAACCAATGCATCCGGCTGACCGACCGACCAGGGTCGTGTTTTCCCATCCTGTCTATCAGTTCTGTGTTGAATCCTGAGCAATCTACAACCATTCGGGCCTTGAATGCCCTCCCGTCCTTCAACTTAATTCTTGAATAGTCCGGAGGGGCCGGCTTCAGATCTGGGGTGTCCATGGGGGAGGTCTTCTCACACTGCATGATCTATCCGTGTTTTGGGTTGGTGAGTGAATTTTGAGAGACAGTGTAAGTGAGTAAAGTACTGGTGCACAGAATGAGAAGTTGCGACACAAAATTTATGCTTCAGATCCGGAAGGCCTCTTTGGAAAGGCTTCTCGCATGGTGAACAGGGAAAGACAAAACAAAACAGACGGAACGAGAACGAAAATATTCAAGGCAAAACAGACGGCACGAGAATGGGAATGACCCGTCCGCTGCCGTGAGGCAACTCACGAAAGACAGATGGGACGAGCCTCTTGATGATAAGCAGGTGACCAACGAAAAGGGATCCATCCTATCCTTGTACTTTCCTTTTCTTTCCTCTTCACCCCTCTTCTTCTCTTCCTCTGCATCTCTATCCATCTCTGCTCAAAGATTCACCCTTTCTTCTCAATTTGTCCTCCCCCTTTCCGCTTCCTGTTCTTATCCGCCTCTTTGCATTCTCTTGCCTGAAGAAATGAATGAAGGCTCTGGACCCACGTGGACACGCAAACGCATGGGGCAACAACAAAACAGAAGACCGACTGACCAATTCTGACTTGACCTCCTCGATGAATTTGGGCTTCACCGCCTGTTCAAGGAAGATCACCCCCGCCTTCTCGCACTTCTCCTTCAACATCGCTTTCAGCTTCGTCCGGTCCACGCGGCCGTACGCGCGCTGGAGCTCCAGCTTTCTGCACACGCACCGAGAGAAAGAGGGGGAGGAGATGGTGGGCACCGCGACGAGAGGCGGCATGCTGGCAGCGGCAAATGGGGGAGGTGGGCGCCAAGTGAGTGAGAGATGAAGTGAAGGAGAATCTCGAAGATCCGTTTGTAGCAAGAAGACAAGATGTGAGAGCTGGAGGAGGGGACGCGAATTCCACGAGAGAGCCTAGCACAAAAGGAGACGGCAAAACGGAGACGGCAGAAAAGGATCCCCAATTGATCACAGCCATTACAAGCAGCCTGGTGCCCATCCCACACACTCACGCGTCTCCTTGCTGAGCGAGATAGAGCTGCGTTCTCGGCCATGTGTGCTGCAGACAGCTGTTCAAATCGAACCCGGTCTTCTCTGCAATCAGCTCCCACTCCTCCAACCAGACCCCGTAGTTGTTCGGCCAGGGCTTCTCAAGGTTGGGGTCACACACGAGAACTCTCAATCCGTATGTTTCTGCAAGCAGCGCTGCCAGCATCATCCCTGCAGGGCCTGCCCCCAGGATCATGGTGTCTACCACGTACTCATCGAACTCCACCGCCACAGTCTCGTAGGCGACCCGCCTGCTCCGTGTTGGTTCTGCTGAGAGAATGGAAGGAAGCTGCAAGGAAGAGTGGTCTGCTGCCGTCTCTGAACCACTACGACCATCCCGGCGTTCGAGGGACTGCACCTGCGCCCTCCGTGGGGAAAGCAGCCCCCCCCGGGCCCCCGCATGATGAAGGAACCCGGAGACGCCACAGAGAGACGCCACCCCGCAGAGTGTGAGGCCTGCCTTCATGGTTACGGGATCAAGCTTAGAATCCCCTCATGCACTCTATGTAGAACGTCCCGCGTCTCACCAGACCTCTGTACTGAAGCTTAAAAAAAGCCTGCAAACAGAGCTACGCTAATGTGACCGGGCCCAACCATTCAGTCTTCGCTGCCGGGCAGTCGACCCGACCCCTGTGGGGGCCTTGGCATGTCTGACGCAGGTTGCATGCATGGCCGGAGGCCACGGCAGACTGCTCAAAATGGGGCTTTCGGGACCGCTCCGGCCCCGGCCGGAGCGCGCCACGCGCACGCTCTCCGTGCGAAGCGCGGCCAACCACGCTTGGGGGGCACTTATATACAAGAGAAATTCAAGAGAGCTGTGCGCGGACAGATCAATCCCAGATCGAACATCCCAGAGCCGTTATACTAAGTGAAGTTTCCTAGCTGTGACGGCTTTCAGTGCCTCCGAGTTGAGCTCATTAGCAATCAGCAACCTCCGTCTAATCTGACACTTCTCAGAGGTGGTTCACTCGACTGTGATCTTCGATCTCAAGACTACAGCTGAGACCCTGACACAGCCAACCAGGGCATCAGATCAAGCACCAGACAGAGCCCAAGGGGCTTCTTCGCCTTCAAAGGACTGGGAGATCTGAACCATCGAAACAGTTCAGACGTGCAGAGAGTGAAGTCTAGAGTGATTACAAGAAAGTAGGGCACCTTTCGAGTCCGCGAGCTCGTCTTCTTCTTTTGGACCATTCGACTGACCGATACAGGAGCCTGTCGAATACTCCAGTCTGAGACTGCATAAAGTCTGTGTCGAGTCTGAAAAAGGAAAGAAAAAGGAAAGAGCATGGCGGCAGTGGATGTGGAGAACCCCGGGAGGTGGGGTCTCTCCATTGAGAATGTGAGTGACCTCATTCAAGAATACAAGAAGCGCTCCAAGTACGAAGAAGTGAAAGTGCTGGAGGAGATGGGAGGTACCGCCGGACTGGCTGCGAAGCTTAATGTTGATCCTGAGTCAGGACTTTCTCCTGAGCAGTATGACAAGGAGAAGGAGGAGAGACAGGCGGTCTACGGAGAAAACAGAATTCCCGACCGACCACTCACACGTCCGTCTCTTCTGCCTCCTCCCTCTTTCCCCACAATTCTTCCCTCCCTCCGCCATTTCTCTCGCCGTCCTCTCTCCATGCAGCGATTCTTCGCATCTTTCCGCTTTGCCTTCCAATCCTTTTCTTCCTCCCTCCGCCTCTCTCCCTCTTTTCCTCCATCTAAATCTATAGATCCGCATCGACTTCATTGTCATTGTTAGCGATCCATCTCTAGGCCATCATCCAGATCATTACATTGGATGTGACCACCCTGGCGGAAAAGAGACAGGCACTCGAATGGCCTGTTTCTCATTTTTCTTATTTTTCCTCTTCTTGATTCATCCTTCTCCCGACTCTGTTCTCGGTAATAAAATCAGCCTGCCAGGAACGAATGGATGAGTGACCGAATAAGCGCGTGAGGGTATGACTGTATGGTTGTGCGAACGAATGATTGCTGATACGTATGGATGAGCGTATATGACTGCAGCGTTCATCGTGCTGATGTGGGAGGCCTCCCAAGATTTGATGCTCTGGATTCTGGATGCCTGTGCCGTCGTGTCCTTTATCCTTGCATTCACTGTGGGGAGTCACCCCGAGACGGAGTGGATTGAGGGAGCGGCGATTTTGCTGGCAGTCTTTATTGTCGTCCTCGTGACTGCAATCAACGACTACGGGAGAGAAAGGCAATTTGCGGAGCTGAACAAAAAGAAGGTCGGTCGGTCGGTCGGTCGATGAGAACGTGTGTCTGTTCTCTCTCACCTGCATTATCGGGCTGCTAAGAGAAAAGGCACACAAACGGGACCTCTTCTTTTTTTGATCCTTCTTTGCATACCGAACCGTACTCATGACTACCTGATTCTCCCTCTCTCTCTCTCTCTCGCAGTCGAACAAAAACATCGACGTCTGGAGGGGGGGACACAAGCACAACGTGTCCGTCTTCGACATCGTCGTTGGAGACGTCATCTTTCTGCAGGTAGGTGGGGGGGGGGGTGGGCCCGCCCATTGGCTGCTGGCTTGCGTTTGTCAAAGCCTTTCGGTCTATCCCTCTTTGGGTTGTGCCCATTTGATGCTGTATGATGAACTCTGAAGAAAAAGTTCATTTGATCTCTCACTTGAGCTCAAGAGCGTTTTTCGGGACCGGTCTTCTTTCTGGTATTTTTCTTTCGCTGTCATCTGATACCGCGGCGCCTACTGCTAGTCTGTCCCCATGTTCTGAACTTCTTGTTTTGGTATGAGAACCCAGCCCTTTGCCTCCGTCTGCTGTAGGAATTGCGGGCTTCGGTGCGGTTGTGTGTGTTGAGGTGTGTGTAGGTGTGTGCGTGTGTGTGTGTGTGTGCGTGCGTGATTTTCTTTTCTTTTCTGTCCAGCATGGAAAGGCAACGTCAGGGCGAATCAGGACGAACAAGAAATGCCCGTGCTTCTCACTGATAAAATTTGTTGGTCAGAGGTGCAAGGGCAGTCAATCTTTGTCATGATGTTGTTTGTTCTGTTTCTGGGCGGCCTTTGTGTTTGTTTATGTTTTCTTCTTTTGAATCGAACAGGCGGGCGATGAAATCGCCACCGACGGGATCGTGATCTCAGGGTCAAATCTGAAGGTGGATGAGTCTTCGCTTACAGGTCAGCCTGTGAATGTGTGTGTGTGTGTGTGTGTGTGTGTGTATTCAGTAGTCTGTGTGTGGTATATGTATGTATGTATGTACATTCAATCAATGCATGCAAGATTCGGTATGTGTATGTATGTATGTACATTCAATCAATGCATGCAAGATTCGGAGTCTCTGTTGAGCTTCGGCTTTTGTCTGTCTCTCCTCCCTCAGCCCCCTCGCTACGATCAGTGCATCAAAGTCTCCTTTCCTTTCCTCTTCTTTTCCTCGACGGCGATATCGTGACTCCAGCCATCGTGACTCAACGCCCAAATTCGATCTTTGAATGGACTCCCGTTGCCTCTCTCAACGTGCTCGAAGGAGGCTGCCGCCGTCCGCTGTCCTTTGTATCCAACGGAACTGTGGTAGAAGAGAGTTCATAAGACGTCTTCATTGAATTTGGCTTCGCGGATTCGGCTTCTTCCTTCGTTTCCTTTGGGCTGATCAAGACTGATGACGCGAACGCACCCTCCCTATGTGTTGTCCGTTCTGGAAGGACAGACGAAAGGGAGGGGGGACCTTCTGAATTGGTTTCTACGCAGCCACTCCATTTGTTTGTTTGGTGATTCCTGTTGTTTCTCTCTGTCAGACGAGAGAGGCACTGGTGGCAGAGAAGTCGTCTGAAGGAATCACAGCTTGTCAGGCAAAACATTGGATGCATACAAACAATCGTCACTCTATTCATGTCGTTCTGTATGCCTCTCTGTGCATGATGCGATGGAAGCATGTATCCATTTGTATGCATCTATGTACGTATGTATCAATGCACAGGCGAGACGGTGAACGTGGTGAAGAACTCCGTCGAGGAGTGCCTGCGCCAGACGACGGACCCCACCCGCGTGGCGAAACTGGAGGCAGCCACTGACGAGAACAGACATCACGTGATGGATTCCCCTGTGGTCCTTTCCGGCACAGAGGTGAAGGGGGGGTCGGGAAACGTTCTGGTGCTGGCTGTGGGGACAAACTCTCAGGTTCGTTGGTGTGCACGTGCGTCTGTCTCTCTTGCTCTCGCTCTGCTTTCCTCAATCAATTGTCGTCTCCGTCAACCCTCCCTCCGTCCTTGTCTTTCTTCCATTCCGCCTCTCTCTCTCTCTCTCTCTCTCTCTCTCTCCATCGGTCTGTTTTTTCTCTTGCTGTGTGGTTCTTCAGGGGTTTGGTTACCTTCTCTGTCAGCTCTTTTCATTCCTCTCCGCTCCTATTCTCGCAGCGTCATTGAGAAAAGGAGCACTGATGTGCTGCATCGAATTATTTTCCGCAGTCTGGCTACGTGTCTGTGTGTCTGTCTTTCCCTCTTCCTTTCTTCCTCTGTTTCTTTTCTTGCGCTCCCCCCCCGCTCTCTCTCATGTACGTTTTTCATAAACCCAAACGAACGGCTGGCTGAAAAATTGACAGACAGACTTACTGACTGATGACTGACTGACTGACTGACTGAATGATTTAATGAATGCAGCTGGGAGAGCTCTACTCGAAGCTCCAGCAGAAAGAGGAGCCCACCCCCCTGCAGAGAAAACTGGAGCACCTCGCGAGGCAGATTGGAATTGCAGGATTGATCGCTGCCGCCCTCACATTCCTCGCGCTCTTCATCTCCTACTGGTCAGTCGCCGAAGCTAGGCAGACAACCCAAGGCGGAAACAACAATCGACTTATCTATCATGCCACAGGAGCATACAGAAGGAACAAATGGATGTAGACATGCACCATGTTGGTTGTGCATTTTCTTTCATCAGCGCGGTCGTTCTGGGCATCCAACAGAGAATGATACGGGCTCGCCCAAAAACAAGAATGATAAAAAGAGTACGCATAGTTCTACCAAACAAGGTGTCTTTCTGTCTGTCTATCGGAACGACAACAGCAAGAAACCAAGTAGCCTCTTTGTGTATGAGAAGAAGAAGAGAGTCTGTCTGTGTGTCTCTGATCTCACCTATCGGTGTATCATCAGGTCCGTCTGGGCAACCCAGGAGGAGAGCAAGAGACCTGCACCCGGAGAAATCGGAATTGAACACGTTCGCTTCCTCACTCTCATGGTGAGCTTGCCAACTCTCTCTCTCTCTCTCTCTCTCTCTCTGTGTGTGTGTGTGTGTGTGTGTGTAGGCGTAGGCCGGTCGATCTTTTTCGGTCTCACCTGTGTCCTTTCTTGGTCTTTCGTCGCTTTCCTTTCCTTTGCTTTCCTTTCCTTCAGGGTTTCAACCGATGATGTTCTTTCCTTATTTTTCACCTCTCTTGTCAATGAGTTTTCGATCCTTTCTTGCTGTCCGAAAGAAAAAAAGTGCAGAATACGGTCTCCATTGATTGTCAAAAAGTGCTGGAGTCCCCTCCTTTTACGGCTGCGCTTGTGGCTTTTCTTTTGTGCTTTCAGGTGACGGTGGTCGTTGTTGCCGTCCCTGAAGGTCTCCCCCTTGCGGTGATGATCTCCCTGCTGTTCTCCATCAAAAAGATGTACGCGGAGCAGTGCTGGGTCAGTCAGTCAGTCAGTAAGGGGGGGTGTTCGTATGTCGGGATGGATTCTGTGCATGGTCGATTGTGGAGATGTCGCTGGGTGCGCTCTTGAGGGTTGTGTCTATGCATCTGATACCTTGAACGCAGACCCCGTTTCTCTCACTTCCCCTTCCTTCCCGTTGGTGATGCGATGACAACACAACTCCTTCGTGGTGAGACAGAGTGAATGAAGTGACATCATGATTGCAAGCAACGGCACTCTCGACCGACTGCAGGTCCGAAAGCTCCAAGCATTTATTTTCATACAGAATAAAGAATATGAAAATAAATGCAGGTCCGAAAGCTCCAAGCATGCGAGACCATGGGAGGTGCCGATGAGATCTGCTCGGATAAGACAGGAACCCTCACAAAGAACAGAATGACCGTGCAGGTGAGAAGGGAGGCCGGACTCGTCGTTTGTCTGTCTGTGACGAGGACGAAGTCGGAGGAATGGTGAGGACGAAGTCGGAGGAATGGTGGAAGAACTCGAGTTGTGGGACTCAATGGAAAGCTGCTGCTGTGTATATTTCATGCCGTCCAGCGTTTTTCTAAGCCACCTGTGGTTGCTAACTTGCTGTCAGTGTGCGCATCGGCTGAGGGGTCCATTCGTCTCAGTTAAAGCTCTTTGGAATGAAATGGCGCCAAGTTCACAAAAAGACTACAGTTCTGTTCGAGCACTTCGCTTGCTTGTTCTTTTTTTTTTTCTGACTGACTGACTGACTCCTCTCTCTGCAGGCACTCTGGAACGGTTCCAAGTTCACCGAGTGGGCAACCACGAAGCCGCCAGTTGACCCGCAGGCAGTCGGGGGGGTCGGACCGATAGAAGAGGGGGCAGAACACGAGGCAGAGGGACAAGAACCTGAAGGGCTCGCTGTGTCCGTCTCCCTCGCAGACGGGGGGGGAACCGGCGGAGCAACAAACGTGAATGGGAGCGCGAGACCCCCCAACGCGCCACATGTGTCAGTCAGCTTTTTCTTCTCTCGATTTCCATCTTGGAGTTTAGACCGTGAGTGAGAAGGTTAGACAATCCGATTGGATCAGACCTCTACCCTCCTCTGCTTCTGTCCTCTTCTCTTCCTTTCTGAATTGTTTATTCCCATGAGTTGTTTTGCTCGCTCTTCGTCCTTCCTTTCTGCCGTCCTGCGCGTCTCCGTGCCTTTGGACTGGTTCGATTCACTTTTTTATCAATTGACTTTTGGGAAGGGAGGGGGAGGAGACGCAAGGCAAGTACTTGAGATTCAGTCGCGGAGATGCCGATGTCGACACCTTCTGCCAAGACAAATGAACATACAAACAAACAAATTTGATGGAATGCACAGGGGAGATACCGGCACCTCAAGGCGGCAGGAATCGAGGCGCATCCCCCCCATTTCTCCCGGGGGGGCTGCTCTCCTCCCCGCCTCCCCCTACGGCCAATTTTGTGTCCTCAACGCGTCCGTCAATTCCACCGCCTACCTCACAACGAAGGAAGTCGCCATTTTGGGCAAGCAGGACCAGATGGCAACGGTCAGGCAGGCAGGCAGGCAGGCAGGCTGGGCATTCGTATCTTCTCTTGAATGTGTGCACGTTGATACAAAATGGACCCCCATGAGAGAGAGACAAAATGGAGAAGGAAGGATGGCCGCGTAGCGTATGTCATGTCCATCAGGGGAAAGAAAAAGGAAAAAGCGGGTGGGTGGGAGTGGGAGAGGGGAGGGTGGCGAAGAATCCAGGAGACGACTACACAGAAGAAATGACACGCAACGAAACGAACGCGACTGAAGAAATCAGGCTAACATCAGAACGAAAGAAACACAGAAACACACACACAAAGAACGCACGAAATATCAAATTGAGCAAACAACAAAGAGAGTTCCTCATCCAAATCCGACCATTTCTCTTCTCCTCCCCCTTGAACCAAAAATCAGGAGACGGTCCCGAATGGCAACCCAACCGAGTGTGCACTGTTGGAATTTGTAAATAATTTGGGGGCCGACTACGACAAGGTCCGACAAGAGTTCCGGGGCGACGTCGTGTTCGAGGCCCAATTCTCCTCTGAGAGGAAGATGATGAGCACCGTCATCCTGAATCCGGATGTTGAACAAGAAAAGGGAGGGGGGGCTCCGGGGGGGCGAAACCTGCGTGTCCTCACCAAGGGAGCGGCAGAGAAGGTCCTTCGGCTTTGTACTTCCAAAATCACACCGCAAGGGACCATCACAAAGTCAGTCAGTGAGAGTACAAGAATACAATGCGACGCGGCACGTCACACACACAACCCTTCACTTTCGAAAACGTAGCTAGAAAAAGCTTGCGCTTCCTCATTTTCTCTCTTTTCCTTACTGCGCAAGAAAGGGCCGCCCGTGTAGTCCGTCACCATACTTTCATCGGACTACTTTGATGATCGTTCAACCTCGTTTATTTTCGTGCAGCAGATTGCTGATCTTTCCCTTCCATTCAATGGAAACCCCGGCTGACTAGTCGACTTTGTGTGCAAGCTGCTTCTGCTTGCAGGATGCAGCCCCATGAGATCGAGAAGGCAGACCGGGACGTGATTGCGAAGATGGCCAAGGAGGGTCTTCGGACTATCTGCCTGTGCTACAGGGACTTCAACGAAGCAGATGTGCCGGGGTGGAACGAGGAGGTGAGAGCTCTCTTTTCTTTCTTTCTTTCTTTCTTTCTTTCTTTCTTTCTTTCCTTCCTTCCTTTTGCAATGCAGATCGTGAATGACTTCCATTAGTATACGATTGAATCGAACGGTTTATCGTGATAGCCCTCCATACCACGACTTTGGCGTCGGACAACCCTGTTAGACATGGAAACTTGCATGCATACGTGAGCGCCTCCCATAGTTAGACCAGAAAGCCTCAAAGCCTTCTCTTCAGATCATGGTGTGACTTCAGAGTGGTTCGTGTGGGGGTGGGCATTTTTCTCTTTCTGGCTGAGTGTGGATCTTTCAACACAAAATCTTTTCCCTGCCTTTCCTTGTTCACTTTCCTGACTGATCGATCGCTCGGGGTTTGTCTCTCTATGTTTCTTCTCGTCCCGTCCCGTTCCGTGTGTGCAGCGAGAGGGAGAGGCATCTGCGGGTGGAGGCCTGTTCCCGATGGAGGCAGAGATGACTCTGCTTGCAATTACCGGAATCAGGTGTGTGGGTGGACGGGAGGGGGGTCGGACGGGTCGTCTCCTTGGATTGGAGTGAAAAAACGAAGTAGGGAGAGGGAGGGGGGGCAAGAGGCCTCTCTCCATATGGATCTGTGTGTGCTAATGAATGCATATCGATGAATGAAGAAGTGAAACTGAGGTTTCAGGAAAGTGTTCGCCCCACGCAGAGACTTTGCGAAGGATGGGCTCCTTCCTGCGCTTTTTCGGTCCTCTGTACGCACGCACAGGATTTTGTGTGTGTGATGCGCTCTGCCGCTGCAGGGACCCGGTGAGAGATGAGGTGCCGACAGCAGTCGCGACATGCCACAAGGCTGGCGTGAACGTTCGGATGGTCACAGGTGACAACATCGAGACTGCCAAGCAGATCGCGAGGCAGTGCAAGATCCTGACGGACGACAAGGGCGGGATTGCTCTTTTGGGAAAGGATTTCTACAAGCTGGTTGGAGGTGTCATCTGCAAGAAGTGCAGGACGGAGACGTGTGCATGTCCGGCTGATGAAGCTGAGAAGGCACAGTCGAAGAGCAATGTCAGTCAGTCAATGAGTTAGTGAGTTGGTTGAAGAAAAACAAGACAAGACAGCACAGGAAAAGGGGAAGAATTCATGCTCTTCTCCCTCCCTGGAAGGAAAGGAGAAGACAGAAAAGAAAGCCTCTGAGGATCCTTTCAGTTTGCTTCCCTCTGCCCTCTCTCTCGATGCTCCGATGAAAACTCACACCGTTTCCCGACCTCCACATCCATCTGGGACTTCCTGATTCGAATTTCTTGTTCCTTCCTTCCTTGCAGGAGCCTGTGCGTGAGGACGTGATAGGAAACCCCGAGAACTTTCGGAAGATCATGCCACACCTGCAGGTCAGTCCGTCGGTTGGTTGGTCGGTCAGAAGGGGAGGGAGGGAATCGGAGGTTCAGATCGTGAAAAGCGGAGAGAGGAAATCTCTGCTACTCTCTGATTATCTGCCTGCCTGATTATCTTTCTCTGAAAGACTTCATTGCTTCCTCCTTTTTTGTGTGAACTTGCGCACCGAAGACACGCGTTTGTTTCTTCTTTGTCTCTGTGCCTGCAGGTGCTGGCACGGTCCCAACCCAGCGACAAGTATGCGTTGGTGACGGGGCTGAAGCAGGAGGGGAAGGTGGTCGCCGTGACGGGTGACGGCACAAACGACGCTCCAGCACTCAAGAAAGCAGGTCAGTGATGGTGGGGGGGCATCGGTGTTGTATCCATACAAAAAGGGAATCAGTAAAGGGAGAGCTTTGGATCAAAGGGAAAAACGTCCGTGTCGCTGTGTGCGTGCGTGTGTGCATCCTCCAAAGCTTTCGACTCAAAAAAATGGAAAAGGTGTGTGGGAGAGTCGGACTTTTGAGCGAGAAGGGAGAAGGAGACGGAGGGCACCGTTGCGTGCGTCAGTATCAGTTCCTTCTATCAACACACACACACACACACACACACACAGGGAGAGGGAGAGGGGGGGGGAGAGGGAGAGAGAGAGACGGACGGAGAGAGAGAGAGGGGGGGGG
>JAHBMJ010005768.1:96170-107238 GCA_018398765.1 Chromera velia | reverse complement strand
AGAGGGAGAGGGTTGATCGTGCTTTCACTTTCTGTGCCACTGCAAAAGCAAAAGAAATGAGAAATGCATGTGCCGGTAGAATACAAAAATATGAAAATGCACATGTGTCCCTGCATAAATTTTCCCCAGACGTCGGTTTCGCGATGGGCATTGCGGGCAAGGACGTTGCCAAGGAGGCTGCGGACATCGTGTTGCTGGACGACAATTTCTCCTCTGTGATTGTGGCGATCAAGTACGGGAGGTCGACTTACGACAACGTGAGGCGATTCCTCCAATTCCAGATGACAGTCAACGTAGTCGCTGTGCTCACTGCATTCATCGCAGGTGAGTGAGTTGCGTGCGGGGTGGGAGAGTAGATTGGATTTGGTGGAAGGGATGGGAGGTGTTGAAGAGTTCGCTCTGTTCTCCGTCGCCTTCCCTCTTTCAGACAGGCGAAAAGGAAAGAAGAAAGTCAACACAAGTACAAGCGAGAGCAAAGCAACGCAACGAAACATGGCAAACTACGGGAAGTTTTTCAGGACGCGACTCACCGAGCTGACGCACGTTTTGTGGAACGTGTGATGATGCATCCTTGTAGCGAGAAACACTGTCTTCTGTACATTTATTTGTCTACCTCTCTCTGTCCGCATCCCACTGCAGCGCTTGTTTTGCGGTCTGCTCCTTTGACGGCAACACATCTCCTGTGGCTCAATTTGATCATGGTGAGTCAGTGAGTCAAACGGTCTCATGCTGAGTGGCTCAATGAGTGCACTACCCGTTTCTTTCAAAGATTGAAGGAAGGATTTGTGAGGGCCATTCCACGGTTTCTGTTTCCTTCGCTCACTCGAGGACACCTTCACGTGAAAAACTAAGGAAGCGCCTCCTAGTTTTCCTCCGTGTGTTGTGTTTGCTTTTCCGTGTTCCTTATCCTGTGTCTTTCAGGACAGCACACGTATGGTTCCTTGCGTGAGGATACTGTAAAACTTTTTTCCCTTCAAAACTTTGTCGGTAAACTGTCCGTAGAACCACATGCTTCTCTCTCTCTCTCTCTCTCTCTCTGTGTGTGTGTGTGTGTGTGTGTGTGTGTATGTGTGTGTGTGCTTTCAGGACACGCTCGGATCTCTGGCCCTCGCATCTGAGAACCCAACAGACGACCTCCTCCTCAGGGCGCCGCACGCGAGGGACGAATTCCTGATTTCAAGGGTGAGGCGTGAGAGGGGGGGGGGGGGTTGGTTTCCTTTTTCGTCTTTGTAGGTTGGGCGGGTGTGTTTTCTCTCCTTTTGTGTGTCTTCCTTTTCCTCCCTTTTTCCGCTCTCTCTTGTACTTTCCTTTCTTATATTTATCTGTCTATTTTTATTACACACATACATAGATACATACATACATACCCATAAATATGGATCCATAATGCATGGATTGAATTTCCCCCCCCGTTTCTTCATACAATTTTCAAATCATGTACAATCTCCTTCGCTGATTCTCAAATTATCTCTTTTCTTTCTTTTCTTCCCCCCTCCCCCCACCCCTGTGTGTGTGTGTGTGTGTGTGTGTGTGTGTGTGTGCGTGCGCGCGTGGCGGAACATTGTCTCGGCAGATCATGTGGAGGAATATTCTTGGACAGGCGCTGTACCAGATGGGGGTGACAATGGTGATCGTGACGACAGGCGAGATGTGGATCCCGGAGGATCCGAACGCGTGTGACCACTTTATCAACGACCGCATAACGGATCCAAATCGGTTAGCAGAACTGCAGGAGGTCATGGTGGAAAACTTCGGAACCACAGATCTCTGTCGCGCTGTGTTTTCTGAGTATGGAAATGGAAGAGAGTTCGTGCGGTCTGGGAGAGACTTCGCCTACTTCTCGGACCGGAGCGAGTACCGAGTTTTGGAATCTGTAAGTCTATTTTTGTGCCAAAGTCAGATACGATTTTGAATTTCATGGAGCATTTCATGTCGAAAGACAAAGTTTCGTGACAGCAGAGTGCTATAACTTTCCCCCCAGGATTTTTTTTAGTGTTTCAAGGCCATTTTTTCCCTTTTCGCTTTCTGACCACAGGGCATGAATCGAGAACAAAAAAATCAAACGAAGGAAATTCCTCCTTTTGTTTTTCATTCCAATCGCCCAAAGATGGCACAATCCTATCCGCATGACATTTTGTTTTCTCCTTTTCTTGCATTTGCAGTTTCTTCGGCACCCCCTGTCTCTCTCTGTCTCTCTCTCTTTTTTGTTGGGCCATCCCGTCTCTCTCTGTCTCTCTTTTTTGAATGGATGAATGAATGAATGAATGAATGCAGCTCGTCGGGCCATCCCGGCACATGACGGTTCTCTTCAACACGTTCGTGTTCATGCAAGTGTTCAATTTGGTGAACGCACGGAAGATCCATGGAGAGTGGAACGTCTTCAAGGGCGTTCTGAGGAACCCGTACTGGATGTACGTTTTCGTAGGGGTCTCGGGGATGCAGGCAATCATCGTTCAGTTCTCCTTCAGGTTCCTCAACTGCTCCTATGGGGTCGGTCGGTTGGTCGGTTGGTTTGTCTTCGCTTTTTTTTGTATTGTCTTCTCCTGTTGGCTTCTCTTTTGTCTGCTTTTCTACTTGCCGTGGTGAGTGTTTGAATAAAAAAAGGGAGAAAGGACTCTTGTAGCGCGTTTTCCGTTTGTCCCTATCTATTTGTTTGTCCAGCTGCTCTCTTTTTCTTTCTCTTGCGTGCTTCTTGTTGTTCTCCCTCTCTCTCTCTCCCTCCCTCCTTCCCTCCCTCTTTCTCTCTCTCTCTCTCTCTCTCTCTCTCTGTGTGTGTGTGTGTGTGTGTATGTGTGTGTGTGTGTGTGTGTGTGTGCATTCCCTCTCATGACGTCCACGCGTGCGTACATATGCGTACAGGGTCTGACGGCCGCCCAGTGGGGTATCTGCATTGCCTTGGGGGCTGGTGTGTTGGTCTGGCAGTTCCTGCTGCACCTCCTGCCGGCGTCTCTCTTCCCCTCCACAGGGAAGAAGGAGGTGGACCCAGCCACCGTTCCCCCGACGTTGTCTGAAGTCCTCAGAGGGTACACGTCTACTGAGAGGCTCGTGCGGCGCATGAGCTCTCTGTCGCAGTCTGGGGAGGGAAGGGGGGGGAACGCGGCGCTCCGATCTCACGGGAGTGGGGCTCTTCGGACTGTGAACAGTGGGCGATTGTAGGCTCCTAAGGAAGAGAGCAGAAAGGAAGAAAGAGCCTCGTGCATGCAGGCAAGAATATTTTGAAGCGTCTTCTTGACTGCATCGTGAGGGTGGTCCTGCATGAGGGGGGAGGGTGGACTGACTGCGGGGAAGCAGAGGGGGAATGAGAACGAATGTTGAAATAGGGAGACAGTGGAGGGATGTGTGCGAGGGAGCAGAAGTACAGAGGGGAGGGGGAAGGGTGGGACGAGGGACGTGGTAGGGGTAGGTGGGAACTTTGCGTCTTTAAAAAGAAATGCAACGACTTTTCAGAGGGATGCCAGCGAGGCACGTTGTTGTTTGTTCGGCAGACAGACGGACGAAGACCGAGGGTGAGAGCCGGAGAGAAAAGAGAGATGTTGGGCTCGTCTGTGCAAGTACTTACCCTGAATTGGTGGTTGATTGGTGGGTGGATGGATGCACAAAAAGGGAGAGCGATGCAATGACTTTCTTTCGACTCTTCCCCTAGCTGTGCGTTTCTTCTCCCTGCATCCATGAGAGGGGGGGAGAACCAATCGAGGAGGGAGAGAGATCGATGCCTGAGTGAACCAACCCGGCCGCCTGTGTGTAGGTCGACGAGACGGTAGATCAGGTCGGGAGGTCCAAAGAAAAAATGAAATCACACCCACGGGTGATCTGAAGAAGAGGAACTTTGAAGGTGAAAAAAAAAAGTCGGACCGAGACACAATGAAGTAGACAGAATAGCCGAAGGGCGGAAATCGGAAATCCTCAGACACACACACAGAGAGAGTCCCTTCAACTAGATTGATTGATAGACGAATAAATGTCATTCGGTCATTTGTTTGTGTTTGTGCTGGTTCAGAAAAGGGACGAAAAGGGGAGGGAGAGCAAATTAATCTGACAGGATAGGGAAACGGGAGGGGAGGGAGGTTTGCTTCTTCCTCCCCTTCTTTCCCCTCCGTGAAGACGCCAGCAGTCAAAGATGGATGTCCTTTCTTTCGTTCCCTTTTGTCTTCCTTCCTTTCATCGCTCTTTTGTTGCCGGTATGTTTCCTGGATGTTGGTGCATGCTTGAGTGCTTATCTCCTTGGTTTGTGCGTGATTCTGCGTCTGCGTCGTCTTAAATTGTTCGTGTGTAAATTGTTCGTGTGTAAACTGTAGTCGCTGTTGTGGATGGTCATCCTCTCCATCGGCTTGTGGGTGGGTTGCCGGTTGTAAATCAATGAATGAATGAATTGATGCATGCATCCTCCGTGAATGAAAGAAAGGACGGGATTGTTTTGCTTTTCTGGGAGCGTCGTGGGTGGGTGGGTGGCGGATGTGGACGGCTTGTTTGAATATCAACACTTTCCGTTCCCTTGTATTTCTTTTCCTTCCATCCTTCCTTCCTTTTTCTTTGTTTGTTTGATCTTTTGATGAGTCACCTCGGTCTTCTTTTTGTTTCCAACTGTCGTCACCCTTTTGTTTGTGCCCCCGACGAGGTGTCGCTTCACTTGAGTGATCAGAGAGAGAGAGAGAGAGCCGAAAGAAGAAAGGGCATGATGATGCCCTCCGGAGAGGGAGACCGGTCGGTTTCTGTAGTTGAGTGGGTAAGTGAGTGATTGAATGAAGGAAAGGACAAACACTTCATGCAGGAATGCCAACCAACATTGTGAGAGACGACAGTCGATGCTGGTGGAGGAGACGAGAGGGAAAGGTTTTTTCGGAGTCTTCTCCCCTTCTCCCTCTGCCTCTCGCAGTCAGTCGCAGGAAATCAAAAAGAACATGCCATGAACAGCAAAAGAATGTCCGTGTTTACGTTCTTCAGCTTTCTCCGTCTTACTATGCTAAACTTGTCTCGCTCCTCGGCTCCTGAAGGATTTTCCTTCCTTTTTTTGTGCACTATTGTCTCGAAGGAAACACAGATGAAAAGAAAACGAATGAGCCTCTCAGACGAGATGAACAGGAGAAAGTGAAAAGCTGAGGACAGAAAAGAGCACGGTCAGAAAAGAAGAGAAGAGAGCTTCGAACCGCAGACAGTGCATGCTGGATCAGCCCTACCAGCAAAGACGCAAGCAACAAGAGCAATATAGGATGAAAGCAGAGCTTACTGCACGTTGTCTTTCCTTTCATTTCAGACAGAGGCTGACAGAAGTTTTTCAAATTGCATTTTCAAAATTTCTTTTCCTTCCTTCTTTTTGGCTTCATGAAGCAGTCTCCATTCAATGAATGATTGAAAAAAATCAATGACTTACTTGATGGGTGTTGTGTATGTTCGTGTGTGTGTGCGTGCGTATGTGCATGCAAGCAATGAAGTTGAGTGTTTGTGGTCGTGAAATGAAGTTAGATGGAGCATGTCGAAGGACGGAATGAAAAGAAGGGGGGTTCAGGTGTGACTGGACGTGCGACCGTGCGTCTCTTCACCTGATCTTTCTTTCTCCTTGTACATGTATGCATGCTTGTGTGCTTCTATCTCCTTGTATGTGTATGCATGATTGTGTGCTTCTATCGAGAACATCAACAGAAAGGGATGGGCCGTACATCCAGGTGCATTCTTCCACGGAGACCCAAAATTTTGATGAAAGGAAGAACAAAAGAAAGAAGAAAATGGAGAGGGGGGGGGATGACTTGGGCTTCTTTTCTTACGAGTTCGACGCTTTCCTTTTTTTCCCTCAGCTTCCCTCTTCCCTCACCATTTTTTCTTCTTTTGTCATCTTTTAAACAACCTCTCATAGGTCTTCGGAACTCGGTAGTACCTTCTCTCTTCTCTCATTCACTTGCGTTTGCACCATTCACTCAATTTTAACGCACTGTTCTTTCTGTCTCCTTACAGCTTCCGTCAAAGACCCTTCGTCCCTCCTGCGTGCCTGTCTGTCAGGAGGTGGGAGTGTTTTTCTTTTTCGTCTGTCTTTGTCTCAAAACTTTTCTCTTCTGTTCTTTTTCTCCTCTGCCCCTATCGGTGTATCTCCACGTGTTTGTTTGGTGGAGGAAGGTGTAAATGACAGAGAGAGAGAGACCGAGACTGTCTATCAGGGACCTTCTGGTTCTGCTGTTGCGGTCTCGTCTCGTCTCGTCTCAATTCGTGGGCTTCGTTGTCCGTTCGTCTTTCTTTCTTGTCAGTTGCTGCTGTTGCCCTGTGTCTCCTTGCTTGTTTACTTGCTTGCTTGCTTGTTTTGTTTGGCGTCAAACAAGAAGATCAATCTGAATCACCTTGGTTGAGTTTCGCTCAGGGGGAGACGGGATCTGATGCCTTCCTTCCCTTTTCTGTTTGGGGGGGTCGCCTTTCTATTTCCCTGTGCATGTCTGGAGGGTCGATCGTCGCTGTTCCCGTTTTGCCTGTCTGTCTGCTGAAGAGAGAGGGAAGGGAAGAGGGACGCATACGTCGTCAAAAGTGATGAGAGAGGCGCATGGGGAATTTTAATGAAAGAGGGCAAGAAGCTTCCTGAAGGATTCCGATGCAGTTTTTTTGGGGGGGGCCGGGGAGGGGGGTTGAAGGGTATCGCGTGAAGAAGTGAAGAACAAATGAAGCGGAATGAAAGCTTGATCAACTTTGAAAAGAACGAACTGGTTCTGCATGCCATCTCAACGTTTTGCATCAGTCTCATCAATTACCTCGTGCGACTACCTTGTAGTCGTCTAGGGAGTCCTCCGACCCTGGCAATTAAGAATGAAAGGAACGAACGATTCCTCATTGAATCAGTCGTGCAACTGCGCTTCCTTTCCTATACAAAGTCCCTTGCGAGCTCGAGCGATTCGATCCAGAATTCGGCCTTCATCCAGTACCGTCCACTTCCTCGCTATCTTTCCTGCATCGTTTCCCGTAGCTCTCCCTCCCCGTCCTCACCTCGATCCATTCAGCGCGTAGTCATTCAATTGTCTAGTCCACTGTCGTTTTCCTAGTCGCTTTGCTTTGGCAGGAGTGTCTTTTTTCAGACACGCATCTTCGTTCCCATCCAAGAAGAAAACAGAAACTGCATGACAACTAGCCTGGGCATGATGATACTAACAACCTGGCTAACAACCTGAAAAAAAGTTTCAAGTTGTTTTAGAAACGATTCTAGAAACAAGTTCTCATGAACAAATTATGTTTTAGATTATGTTACATATATGGAGAGGATTCCCCCCACTGGCAGGTTGTATCTGTAGGGTTGTGTAGTCTATGATCATAGCCTTCAGGACATCACGTATTTAATTTTTATATCGGAATAACAACTTTTCCCTGCCTAAAGAGGGTAGCGCATCTTGTGAGTCTGAAGTGGGATAGGACATACGGGCAGGTGTGCGCATACATGAAGGCAAGATGCCGTAAGAATGCAGGCAGCGCACCACAGAGCAGCCAGTAGATGCCTGCGGAGCACCAGGGGAGAGGTGCGAAGAGTGAGCGTTGAGGGAGGGGCAGCGGCAGCGGTAGCACTCGGATAGAAGGAGTGATGATCAGCCGCTCCTAACGGAAAAAGCAAGGTCGTGGGAAGACATGGAGAGCTCATAGATGGTTGAGGTTGAGGGTTTAGAAGGTTTTGATAGAGGTTTTAATCATAACAGCCAGAAGGAGAAATTGATTAATCGTTATATTTAAAAAAAAAAAAAACTTTTCTCTGCCTAATGTTAGAAGTATCCAGCTAGCTCTGGATATGAATAACGATGGCGCGTCATAGTCATAGTCATAGCAAGCCAATATTGGGCAGTGGTCCACGGGGATTCCCAGAACATACAATCCCATCCTATTTTATATTTTTTTTTACTTGAATCTATAGCCGCAACCTAACAATATAGTATTACACATTGTATGCCGCTGCATTATTCCTAAAAAAACATAAATTAATCCATATATATAATGAGCTAGCATGACTGAGTATGATGACTCATGGGAGTCATGGCAGTCTCATGCGAATCAACACATGCCATTCAATTTAAAGCACTGGCCTGCCGGCAAAACCCGGAACATCAATGCTATGCTATGCTAAACTAGATGCTAAAGCCTGAGACTCGGGGGGGCATTGACTTAAAGTTTGTTCCTAGCATCTCGTCTATACGTCTTTCGTCTCTTCCTTCTGTCCTGGTTACTGCTTTCGCTGCTAGCTCTCTCTCTCATGAGACTCGGAGAGAAAAACATAAGAAGAAGTCAAGAGGTATATATGATTTCCCCCTAGATTTGCCCTATACGCCAGTTGGCAGTCGCAAGATCTCAATTACTGTAGCATCTAGTATAGCGTAGACTTGAGCTACTATTGCCAGTGAGTTACACGTAGTTATAAGCTCATGAAAGTAAAATCTACCCAGCTTATGTTGATAGACGCCTATACATAGGCAGCGGTAGGCTGATGGCAATCTCTACCATATGGTAAGAATGATGATGATGATGATGTTATCATGATAACCAATCCATGTAGAGTTGATTAAGTACTATACCAACCATACAGTTAGGATTGATGCAGTCAACTCGACGTTGAACTCGTTTCACACACAACTCATTCAAAGTAGTTCAAAGCTGTTTGAATTTGACTTCAGGGCCGTCTCCCTATAAATGGACTCTAACACAAATGCCCTCTTTTCACGTTAATCGTACATTCAATACACCGCTCGTCTACTGTAACAAGAAAAGTGGACGAAAGCTTAATCTGACATTCGGCAACCCAACAAAGAGAGCGCTGTTGAGGTGAGGACTACAAGAGAGAGGGAGGACACGTTTGCTTGCACGACTGCGGTATGCACGTCACTGTGTCATGATGATGATGAGCACTCGGGGGAAGCCACCTGGACGGAATCCGTGCTGATCGCCTCCGTGCTCATGCGTCTCCAGGGAAAGTTGTAGGGACCCTCCGGGACGCCGGGACGCTGGTCGGGGTCCTGCACCGCGGCCAGGAGGGGGTGCATGGGAACGAGCGGCTGGTTCTTTTGTGCGTAACGACACAAATGAAGAACGGTAACACTGTCCTTCGACAGGCAGACACTCGCGCATGCAGATCGATACCGATTTGCAGGTGGAAAATGCAAGGATGGCGGAGACATACAGGAGGGAAAATAAGACCCCCAAATATCACACGGCTTGACCGTTCATGGATCTGTGGAAGCACTTGGTCACTCTGGAGACCTGAAAGCAGGTGTTCAAGTGATGACAAAGTACGACCCTATACGCGCTGAGTATTCCTCCCCTACAATCCACCAGAAAGAGAGAGAGAGAGAAAGAGAGAGAGAGAGAGAAGGACAGACAGACAGACAGACAGACAGAGAGAGAGAGAGAGAGAGAGAGAGAGAGAAGGACAGACAGACAGAGAGAGAGAGAGAGAGAGAGAGGACAGACAGACGGACCTGGATGGAGTCGTCGAACTTCCACGCCGGGTGCTCACTGTCGTTCTCTGGGCCCGACACGGCGTCACAGCTGAGGCTCTGGATCAGACAGAAGTTCACCACCTTGCTGTCTGTCCCGCCACTCGGAGAGGAGCCCTCGTCGTATCTGCAGAAAGAAAGACAGACAGGCAGGCAGGGTTGATTTATTATAGTCATGGCGAGAACGTACTATCCACAGGGGATTCACTGCGTGCCTCGTGTTCCTGTGAAGCGGTCGCTCCAAGACCCCTCCCCATTTTTCTCTTTTCGGGGAAGAAAGAGGAAAAACAAAGAAGGAAATGAATTCCAGAAAGAGCGAAAGAAAGAAACTAACACACAAACGAACGAAAAAGGAATGAAAGAAAGAAAGAGAGAGAGAGGGAGAGAAAGAAAGAAAGAAAGAAAGCCAAGGCTGACCGTGCAGCGATCGCCTTCTCTCGATCAAAAACGCCTCCTGATTTGTTTTCCTGAACGCTCAAGAAAAAAGAAAAGCAAGGAGACCAAAATGACAGGACGCGACAGGAAGGAGCGGGACAAAATCGCATTCCCTCGTTTCTGGAGAGGGAAATGATAAGCGGCCCTTGTTTTTTTGTGGGAATGTAGACAAGAAAAAAAGACAAACGCACAGACAAACGGAGACCAACAGACAAAGAAAGAACTCTTCGGCCGCATTCACTGGCAAGAAAGCTGAACGAACAAAACGGGTGCATGGCAGGGAGACAGGAGACTCAAAGGCTGAACTGCCTGGCAGAGATCTTTGGCCATGAAATTTTGCCAGAAAATCAGGTTCTTCGACCCACTAGAAGCAATTCCGGTTTTCCATTTTTTCTCCTTCCTTCTTTCTTTACACGAACATGTGTGCATACATTCATTTATTCATTCATTCATCGATTCATCAATTTGTTCATCCATCCATCCAATCGATCGGATCCTTCCCTTCCTTCTTCAACTCAACTCACCCTCATGACTCTCTTCATGTCCCCGAGAGACTCCACTGTCGGTGCTTCGTCCTTGAACAGAACGCCTCGAAGGTTTTGGGTCTGCAGAATCACTCGAGAGAAGAAAAAAAGAGAAAGTAAAAAACCAACATCGAAAAGACTCATGCATCGTCTGTGAATATGAGAAAAAAACAAAACTCCTTCGGCTCTCTGAAAGAGAAAAAAGAAAGAAAAAAGCCAGCCAGCAGGCAGGCAGGAAGGCAGGCCCATAGATGCTGAACGTATCGTGAACCCCGTGGAGCTGAAAGTATTGTTCACGAAGGAAGCACCAAACTAGCAGACAACCCTGACATCGTTTGGCAAGAACAGAGTGCACTGAAGAGAGAGAAGAGGAGAAACTTTTTCCTTGTACCTTCCTTTGCCAGACAGCCACTGACTGACCAGATCGTAAGGATTTGGTTCTCCCGCATCTGCAAATTTCTGCGCGTGCAGGAGCGCTGCCTCCCTGTCTCCGTTCTTTGCACCGACCACATCGAACCTTCAGGGGGCGGGCGGCATTTTGGGGGGGGAGGGGGGACAGGGACAGGACGAAGGCATTAGATGGGGTCATCAAAAGAGACAAACAAGTGACGGCTACTGGGGAGGTCAGGAAAGACTCTGGTCTCAACGCAAGGAAAGAAGGGAATGCGG